>OZ038391.1:39996550-40269050 GCA_964036045.1 Eutreptiella sp. 'Long Island Sound 2002' | reverse complement strand
TTCCGCAAGACGAGGCGCTACACAAAAGTCGTTTGTTGCGTGCTGCACTTGTGCACTAGGTTCTTTCATCGAAGAGTCCGGGGTGATGAAACCGTCCATGCAGTCCATGTTGTGAGCGCCAGATTCCGCAACACGAGGCGCTATACAAAAGTCGTTTGTTGCGTGCTGCACTTGTGCACTAGGTTCTTTCATCGAAGAGTCCGGGGTGATGAAACAGTCCATGCAGTGAGCGCCAGATTCCGCAAGACGAGGCGCTATACAAAAGTCATTTGTTGCGTGCTGAACTCGTGCACTAGGTAATATATGTGACACCATGTAGGTAATGATTGTGGCATCATGGCTTGGGATAGTGGGAAACGGGACATGGAACATGGGTACTGTGGTGCTGCGTTGTGAGATGTGCATTGTACCAATGCATTTGCCTTTCCCTCTACTTCTTCTGCTACAGGACCCTTTTCTTTCATTGTGTGCTCTGTTCTTCGTGGTTGGATTTGGAATATACGTGTACTCTTAACCGAGTTACGTTCATACTCTCCATGTCCAATCGCTGGGAACAAGAGTTGCAACAATGTTTGGAAGCCGACGTGGACTTCGATGTTGGGGACTTCATTGTGCAGCACCCCCAAATTGCGCCACGAACCATTTGCCGTCGCCATGCTAGTATGCGGCAGACACTCATGAAGCGGTTGAACAAGCGGGCGCAGCGTGGACTGCAGTCATCATCCATGGCAAGTCTTAACACGGCACAAGCGCAAGCTGCCAAGGGTGCAAGGAACACCCCTGCGGCACAAGCTGCCAAGGGTGCAAGGAATACTTCTGCGGCACAAGCTGCCAAGGGTGCAAGGAATACTTGTGCGGCACAAGCTGCCAAGGGTGCAAGGAATACTTCTGCGGCACAAGCTGCCAAGGGTTCTGCTGGAGGTACAAGGAACACGCCGCAAGCGCAAGCCGCCAAGGGTTCTACTGGAGGTACAAGGAACACGCCGCAAGCGCAAGCCGCCAAGGGTACAAGGAACACGCCGCAAGCGCAAGCCGCCAAGGGTTCTACTGGAGGTACAAGGAACACGCCAGAGTCGCAACGCGACAAGGGTATTGTCGGTGGACACGCCAATACACCGGAGAAGCAACAAGCCAAAGCTTCACATCCTCAATCGCGGGGGGTCATTGGTGCCGCTAAGAAAGAGCTTTTCAGCCGGAAACACCAGCCACCATCTCACATTTCTTTGAAAAGTGTCCGAGAGTATTGGCTTGATGGTTTGGATGTTTTGTACTCGCCACTGTTCGATGCCCTTTGCCATCGATGTGGTCAACTACTTTGGGGCCCGGTTGGTGCGCACAAGTTTCTTGTTTCCCGAGATGATAGTGCAGTCCGTACCACCAACCTCTTTGGGGTGCCACCCAAAGATGTGATTACTAGTGCAATCTTCGAGTTCCGAAATGACCTGTTTGCCAACTATGTACAATACAAAGGACCACCTTTTCGCGTTCCGCCTCGGTTGCATCCCACGAGTATTGGCGCCTTCAAAGTGTTTGATACGCCGGTATGGCATTCGACACATCGTATGTATGCATGCCTCGTTTGCAGCAAGTATCGTGCCAAGTACGATCCTATAAATTATGGGTACGAATTGGATGGCACGACACATTACAACGTCCCAACCAAACTGGCGAATCTCACCGAATATCAAAAACGGCAAATCGCGTTGGGTGCTTTGTATTCAAATACCCTTAAGCACGTGGATCTGCGTCATCGACAGTGGCACCATGCTATTGGGACCGTTGGTGTGGGCCGCAAGCCTAGCCAGCATTATAATGCACTATATGGGTTTATGACCATGAAAGAAGATGTGCTTCGCGATTATCAAAAGCAGAAGGACAGTGCCCAAAACACGCGGCAAATGAACCAAGCATTGCTGTTGCTGAAGAAAATTCACCCCTTTTATTCCCGGTTTTTGGCGCATTATGAGACATTGTACCGCTACCTACAGAATGCCGCTTCTACAATGGGGACGTTGACACGACGTTTTTTTGAGGATAAGTACGGGAAACGCCTGGAGTACCATCTACAAGACGAGTATGTGGCTTGGGCAGTGGAGTGTGATGCACCGCGGAACATTATTCCCGATTTTGCCCCTCACCAAGACAGAGTGGGATTCATGCATCGAGCACCATTTCAACGTGCAGGGGGGACCGTTACCGCTGCAGCACAATCATTGGCGAACGACACGTATCTGCATTTCAACGATCCAAAATTGGAACCGTGCGTTTGGCCGGATTTATATCCTGGTGGAGTTGGTGGATACAAGGTTGGGTGTGGAATTGGATGTGCAGCGTATTACCGTAGCCGCTATCTTGCATTTGATGAGCGCTGGCGCCGTGACCGATGGTGGTCCTTCTTCCAAGTGAGTAAGGAGATGAAGAATCAACTTATTTGGAACCAGCAAAATTTCAAAGCGCAACGTGGTGATCGCGCAGAGGATATCACTGCGGAACATTTGCGTGCTGCTAAAAGCTCCGCAGGACCCAAGCCCCCTCCTAAGCGACAGTCATCACATAACGCACAATCTTCTTCGCAATCCACTGAATCACCCGGTCAGCCAAGCCAATCAACTCCATGTCCAGGTACCGAATCATCCACACAGTCCCCGAGCCAACCAAGCCAATCATCAGCCCGCCCCGCACACGAACATAAGAAGGCCCGTGCTTCGTACCACGATGGTGTTGATTCCATGCATCGGAATTTGGAAGGCGAAGGGGTTGATCAAGGTACTGCGGAACTCAACCCATACTATCGATATGGAACTTATGTCCCATCCAAGCTAGTTGGGACACGATCCTTTTGGGCCTCACGGTATCTTGACCTCACTGCAATGAGCCGCGAGCTTGGAAAAGCAGACCTATTCATTACTTGGACGATGAATGACAATTGGGCTGATTTGCAAGCCGCAGTGCAGAAGGGGTGTCGCGCAGGTGCGGTGTGGCCTGGACGATATCCCGAGGGCACAAGGCCCACCAAGCCAATTCAAGACGGGTACGATATGGAGGCATGTGTTGCATTTCATAAGCGGGTTGAGATCTTCAAGCGTGAGTTCTTAGCCATTGGCAAGAGAGGTCCATTTGGAACGGTTCGCGATTATTGGTTCCGCTTTGAATACCAAGAGCGCGGCCGAGTGCACTTGCATGGTGTTGTTTGGTGCCAACCAGATTCAATCCCGGATGATGTCATCTGCGCTACAATGCCCCGCGAAAGTGATGGCTATGATCCGGAATTCACTTCATATCTACGGAGTTTATACAAGGAGTGCAATATGGTGCACCAGTGTTACCCGGACAAATGTTTCAACATTGGCCAAGGGCGCGTATCTACCGAGTGCAAGGCAGGGTATCCGTTTACGGTTCCCCAACATAAGGAGGAGTTGGACAGTAAGGGTGTACGCCTATTGTACCGCCGAAGGGAACAAGAAGATGCTTGTGTGGTACCTCACAATCGTCGTCTTCTAGTACGTTTGCAATGCCACAACAATGTGCAACGGATCACATCTTTGGGGTGGGAGTTGTACCTTGCGAAATATCTCACCAAAGCTGCAAAATCATTGACCGTTCCAATGAACCTGTCACCAAATGCCACTGACGTTGAGCGCTTGCTGAAGCTACGTTCTTTGGGACGCATGGAGAATGGAATGATGCTGCTCGGCATTCATCAATGTAGGGGTAGTAGAGAGGTTGTATGGATTCCAACGGATCCATGGCCTAAGTTGGGGCGCTTGAAACGCCGCAAACACCTACCGGAGGATGACACGTCTACAGATGTTTGGTACCTAGATAGGTACGATTTCTATTTGGAGCTTCCGGATGGTTTGCAACTGAAGTACCCTGACTTCTACCGCTATTACCGTCGTACACGGTGCAATCCCTCAGAGGCCAGCGCCTTGGCAAGCAATCCAGCAGAGGATATGGCCAACGAATCACTGTCTAGTGATTCCGACGACGCAGTAGACGGTGATCGGTATAAAGCCGACCCTCCTGACAATGGCAAGGAGCGCCCATACTGGTGGCCGTCCCCTCCAGAGCGCATGGAGAGGGAAATTAGAGACAACATGGGCAATAAGTGGAGATTGCGCCGGCGCACTGCTATTCCAAGGTGGAATTTCTACCTTCCCTACGGTGAGGACGCCGAAAAGTACTTCTTACAAAAGATTCTCCTCTCCCAGCCCTTCACGAAAGAAGACCACGAACAGCGATTCTTTTCGAAGGACAATGTGTCGAAGACCTACATGGAGGAGTGTATCCTTCGTGGGCTGTTCCGAGGATATGAGGAAGAAGCACGCGAAACACTAAACAACGCCCAGGCTCGAGGTTATTCAGTTGAGCGGTTGTGTCTTCTTGCAGAGGTCCTTCGGGCTGAGGACATAATTGACGCAACCTTCTTCAACAATTATATGTCCGATTTTGGATGAGCTTAACAAGCATCGGGCCGGTGACGATGAACCAATGGTTGCTGATGAGGCGGAATAGGATCCCCAGTTGGCTGAGGAGTTGAAGGCATTTATGAATGCCAATGACCCCGCGGCTGCCGAAACCTTGGTCAATGCTCTAAATCATTGGCAACGCATGGTTTTTGAAATCTTTGTGGCACACTTTCAACAACGACAACCGAAGGATGCACTAGATATATCGACACATTGTCGGGCTAGCATTGATGGTAGCCGACCTCAGTTGTGTGCCATTCTCACAGGAGTTGCTGGAACTGGGAAGTCTCATGTCGTACGTTTATTGATTGCCAAGCTACGCGCATGTGGATTTTCAATACTCGTGTGCGGTGCTAGTGGCGTGGCAGCGCTGAACGTTGGTGGCCGAACCATCCACAGCTTGTTTTCTTTGTCCTTGGACCTTGATTGGCAAATCAAAGAGGGAACAATTCTTTGGTGGATGATTCGTAATGCTGACATGATTATTGTGGATGAGTTCTCACTTTTGTCGAACAAGCTCCTCCACACATTGAATGACATACTACACAAGGTGCGACGAGACAAGCGGAATCCTTTCGGAGGAATTACAATGCTTCTTGTTGGCGACCCATTGCAGCTTCCCGCTGTTGATCTCGACATCTTCGATAGTGCCCTCTTCCGGAACCATTTTGTGCCGTTTGTGTTGACGGAGGTCATGCGCCAAGACGATGCACAATTCATCGACTTGCTCAATCGTGTACGCATTGGGGAGGAAACAGATGATGATCATCTCACTCTACAACAACACATCGCTCCAAACAATGATGTTTCACTACAAGATCTCGAAGATGCCCCCATGTTAGTGGGACGCAGGAATGCTATGCATCGGTGGAACGAACACTTCATGGCACAATTGGGATCCAATATTGTGACCTTCAACGCCACGTATGTGGACATGGGTGGTGCTCCTACCAATCAAGCCATGTGCGACTACATCAATTCTCGCAATCGCCGCGTGCTCCCACAACAGGTTTTTGTGGCCGCCGGTATGCGAGCCCGGCTAATTCGCAACGTTAGTATTCAGAATCGTTTGGTGAACTCGACAATGGTTGTTATCAAGCGATGGTCCAATGATGTTATCGTTGTGTGCCCCATTGGTCGCACTAGGGAGTACCCTATTTGTCGGTTCCAACAAATAATCCCCGTGTACGGGCCATCCGTGCAGGTCAAAATACTACAATTTCCGATGCTCGCAGGATATGCATGTACTGTTCACGGATCGCAGGGCTGCTCGTACCGGATTGTGTGGATTGATATGGCATCCTTCTTTGCCGCAGCACATGCGTATGTTGCATTGTCACGGGCACGGTCCCTGCAAGGTCTATATATCCTTAACTATCGCCATGAGGCATTCCTTGTGGACCCCTACTACGTGCAGCTGTGGAATTGGTTTTCGGCGACAAATGTTTTGGCACCCAAGCCCGCTCAGCACATTCCTCCTTACCCACGTAGAACCTTCACATCCACTCTCATTGCCGGGATCATGTGTGTAGGCCGCTCATGGCACACCAAATCTCATTTCCCCAAAAATTTGGATGCCCGCATTTTAAAAGTGAACATGTTGCTCATCTTGCAGTATGTGTCATTTCCATGGTGGTCTTACATTGATAGACAATTACAAGGAGACAAGTTGTCATTGGACATTGACGACCTCAATGAGGACGGAACGGGGTTGCCACGTATGCGCGGACGGCCTCATGGCACATCTCAGCAACCAAATGTTGGAGTGCAGTTGTTGGATGGCAACAACAAGCCACATGTCTTTAGTGCCGATGTCCTGAGCCAAATGTCCGTTGTTCAGTTGCGGACCTTGTGTGCGGCTCATGGACTATCAACTTGTGGTACAAAGGCTGTTTTCCGGGAGCGCATTCTTCGAAAGCAAGACCACATTGAGGGTCCACCAAAACAGTACCCGACTAAATCGCATGTGTCTCCGCCTCCGTCCTCCATTGGTGACTACCCCCATTTGGATGCACGTAATTGCCACTTCAGCATTGAATATTGGCCGGATGAGAGAAATGATTCCATCGGGCACAATGTCCATCTTGCAGAATGTGCGTGGTTGTCCACTGCAGCAGTCCAGTGCCTCCTTGAAGTTCTCTTGCCCCCGGGAACCACCTCCGTGAAACCTGTTATTATCGACATGCAGTTGGCCCAACTCATGCGACATTTTCCTACACTAAGCCTCATTTGTACAGAAAAATGCGCGTTACCATTATTGCTAACGTCCCGAAATTCCACAATAGGGGTCCACTTTGTGTTGGTCACAAATCTCCAAGTGGATTGCAAGAGCCTAGTCATTCACGATTCCAAAGACGCCTCGTCAGAATGCGGGGCTCTGTTTCGAGTCATGTTGAAAAAGATTGGCTGGTCTTTCGTGTGGCACCATTACGGAACCCAACCTGATTCTGATACTTGTGGGTTCCGCGTGGTGATGCTCGCCATGCAATGGTGCGCCGCCAAAACGTTGACGGGACAGCTCCCACGATGGTTCTTGGCATATTGTGCAAGCATCCTTCAAATGTTTGCTGTTGATTCCACGACGTTGCGATCCACAGTGAATACGTTCCAGGACGCCACATACGAGGATGCTTTGACCATGTATGATGAACCCGTCATTTGGGCAATGACGGAGTGTGGGGCCCTACCTGACGTCACCGATGCTGAATTGGATGCCCACACAACCGAACACCATTGGACCTGCTCTCCACAAGCCACCAACCGTGGGCCATCACACCCAACGGTAGGCAGCAACCAGGCTCATCCATATCCATCACAAACACATCAAGCTCAACGCTCCGAAACATCAAGGTCAAAGGGAGGTGCCAGCAGAAAGCCTACCCCAAACACAACACAAAAAGCTGGGCGCCCAAGTCCACCAACACCAACAGCAAAACCTTCGAGAAAAGTTCCCAAGTCCAGAAGAACTACTATGCCAGCACGACATCAACCTCCAAGCCAAGCACCATATCGTTCGCAACCACATCCACCCCAAGGAGGGCGCAAAAAGTCAACCAACTCCAAGGACAACCACTCCTCAAGAAAAAGGACATCCCAACAAAGCAACGGGCCACATTCCAAGAGACAACGTGCAACGGGCAGCGAGCAACGGGGTAGTCGCAAACGCCCTCGACCACACCCAGATCCAACGGCACCATCAAGCGAACCCCCCCGGTCACGTCCTCGAGCGGCCGGTACCCCGGTGGATCATTTGGCTTTAACGAAGAGAGAAATCACCGAGTGGTCCACAAGGATCACAGATGAGAACACCAGTCTTCGCCGGCGAAAGGCACATGCCTTGCACTTCTTGGGTGCCCAGGATGCAACCGCAGTAAAGGGGCAATACCGCTCTTTATCTCTACTTCTTCATCCGGACAAGAACAGGACCGACCCAATGGCGACCGAGAAATTCAAAGTGTTGGGTGCGGCAAAAGATTTGTTTGACTAGCCCGGTAATCGGATGGCAACACTTAATGCGTCACAAGGTGCTCTACGAATGGACTTGGAAAACAGGTGTACTCTTAATCGAGTTACCTTCGTTTCTTCTCCAAGTCCAATTCCTGGTTAGGAAGGTATTTTTCCGTGTAAGGATTTTTGCCAACACAAATGGGGTGTAAGCCGGGAGGTGTGATGTACCTTCATGGCGATGTGGTCCAAAGCCACCGACCCGAGTTGCTATGGCCACACATCCGCACTAGCCTTTCAACCCCCCCCTTTATATGTGTGTCTGTTGTGAATCTAACCCCTTGCCCGCCTCAGGAGCCCACCCCCCTGAGGTTCGCAGTAGGGCTGCCAATACCCAAGCCGATGCTACCCTCCCACACATTGGGGTGAGGGGCGGTGCGAACCGTCGGATCACACCTGGGCCGCATAGCCAACCGTTCGGAGGTGCC
This sequence comes from Eutreptiella sp. 'Long Island Sound 2002', assembly GCA_964036045.1. Taxonomy (NCBI): domain Eukaryota; phylum Euglenozoa; class Euglenophyceae; order Eutreptiales; family Eutreptiaceae; genus Eutreptiella; species Eutreptiella sp. 'Long Island Sound 2002'. The sequence continues at coordinate 40,260,649 of OZ038391.1, read as the reverse complement.
CGACAAAGGTGGAAGATTTGGGTCAACCTCTCCACTTATCCACAACCCACACATGAGCAACACCCCTACTTTCCTTGTGAGGCATCTGAGACGAATAGCAACGTCGGCATGGGAGAGGGGTGTAGATTAGAGGATATATATATATATATATATATATATATATATATATATATATATATATATATATATATATATATATGTATGTATATATATATATATATATATGTATATATATATGTGTATATATATATATATATATATATATATATATATATATATTACTACACCCCTCTCCCCTTAAATCTAGCTAACAAGCAACAACAGGCAAGCAACAACAAGCAACAACAAGCAACAACAAGCAACAAGCACTTCTCCTCACCGTTTCGGCCATGGCTCCGCCTCATCGCACCGGGCTCTACTCTACTCTAGCCATCTTGAAGCCCAGGTGATGCCCTTGCCAAATCCAAGTTTTGAGCCAAAAACTCACCGGTGGCGGCCCGGGGCGGGGGCGCCAAGTCGGGAGGTGCCCTCCCAAATTGGCGCAGTTTTGGGCCAAAAACAGCCATTTTTCGCCCAAAACAGCCCTAGTAAGGGTTCAAAACAGCCAAACGAAGGCAAACGGCTGCTACAATCACGTGCGGCTTGACTTTCTCGTCACCAAGGGACTTTTGGTACCCTCTAACTCCACGATATGTCCGAGAAACGGCCCAAAAAGGCGCCAAAAATCCCCAAAAACTGCGCAATGTGCACCAGCACCCCGAAACCAAGCACGGGCCGTATCTTGGGCTACGTGGCTCAAAATCCAATTCCGAGGGCACCTAGTCCACCCGCAAGCCCCCACTTTTTGTGCTTTCCACCCCTCGGAATGGCCCAACGAGACACGTAGACCCCCGTACCAGTGGTCACTTGGTGCAGCCAGAGGGCCGGCCAGCCCACGCACAATGGGGGCCAACGGTGGGTCCACCACGGTCCCCGGGGCGAAAAAAATGATTTTTTCCAAAGTTGTTCCTAGACCACTTGGGATGCTCAAACAAGTGTTTTTAGGCCGTTTTGAGCCCGTGGTGGCGCGTTTTGGGCCATGGAAAATCCCAAAATACCTTGAAAATGGGCCGTTTTGGGACCAACAATGCGTCAAAAATGGGTGAAAAACGCGTTTTTCCAAAAGTGATCCTGGACCATTTATGTTGCTCAAACAAGTGGTTTTAGCCCATTTTGAGCCCGTGGGGACGGGTTTTGGCTCCTGGAAACTCCCAAAATGCCTTGAAAATGGGCCGTTTTGGGACCAACAATGGGTCAAAAATGGGTCAAAAACGCGTTTTTCCAAAAGTGATCCCAGACCATTTGGGATGCTCAAACAAGTGTTTTTAGCCCGTTTTGAGCCCGTTTTGACCGAGTTTAGCCCCTTCCACCAGATGTATGCACCACTTTGTGCCCTTCGCCCGTACCTTAGAGCCGTGTGGTGGAGCCACCTAGAGTTGGCAGAGGGGTGTAGATTAGAGGATATATATATATATATATATATATATATATATATATATATATATGTATATATGTATATATATATATATATATATATATATATATATATGTTGTTGTTGTTGTTGTTGTTGAGGGCACCCAGCACGTGCCGGCGGGAGAAATTGCCAGACACGCTCTCCCTGGGCAGGGCGCAAGGAAGCAGTCGGCCGGCGTCACGCTGGCCGGGCGTGTGCCGACGACGACCGAGGGGGGGGGGGGGTTCCTCCTTCTGTCTGGGGGGGGGGGGGGCGCGTCGCTGTGAGGGACCACCTGTCCGTGTGACCCTGGTTCGCTCCCCCGCCGTGGGGGGAGGGCGTGCGCACCTGTGCGAAACGGAGGCGGGATGGGGGGCGGGATGGAGGGACCACCTGTCCGGGGACCTGCGGGGCCCCGGTTCCCCTTGCTTCCAGCCGCCACTCCCCCGCGACAGGGGAGGGGGCTACGTCCTGTGCGGAGGTGGAGTAAGGGGGGTGGAGGGGGCGGGGACTATGTATGGTCTATCCCCTGGTGCCCATCCCTGTGTCCCGTGTGCGGGAGGCCGCGCGGCATGGTCGGCGGGGGGGTTCAGGCCTGGGCCGGGCGCGTGGGTAGCGGCGGGCAGCCGAGGCGGAGGCGGCGCCATGCGGGTGCGGGGCCCGTGGCGGTCGCGGGGCGGTGTGGGCGGACCGGCCGGCGGCCAGCGGTGGCCCTGAGAGCCCCACTCCATGGGGTCGCCGGGCGCGCCGGGGGCACGCGTGCCGCGCAGGCCTGGCCGTGGGGGGCGCGTGTGCAAGGGCGTTGGCGCGCCCGATGCGGGCCCCTCTGCGGGCCGCGGGACCAGCGGCAAGCTGGAAGCGTGGCCTGGGGGCCGAGGCCTGGGCCGGGCGCGTGGGTAGCGGCGGGCGGCCGAGGCAGAGGCGGCGCCATGCGGGTGCGGGGCCCGTGGCGGCCGCGGGGCGGCGCAGGCGGACCGGCCGGTGGCCGGAGGCGGCCCTAAGAGCCCCACTCCATGGGGTCGGCGGGCGCGCTGGGGGTGCAGGGGCGTGGTGCGGTGCAGGGGTGCAGCCGTGCGGGGCGGCGCAGGGGCGCAGCAGTGTGGGGCCGCGCAGGGGCGCGGCGCGGGGCTGCGCAGGGGTGCAGCGTGGGGCTGCGTAGGGGCGGTGGGGGCACGGCGTGCACGTCGGGGGGGGGGGGGGGCTGTGGGCTGGTGGGTGGGTGCGCGCGCGAGGGGGACGGGGGTGCGGTGAGCTCAGCCGCAGAGCGTCACCGTGCGGCCGACCGGGCGGAGGAGCGGCTGGGGCTGGCCAAAGTCGGCCGGGGAGCCCGGGGCGCTCGAGGTGTCGGGGGGGCCGCAGTCAGCGGTGGGGCCCGCACCCCGCTCGGCGGGGACGAATCCCGCCGAGCATCGTCCACGGGGGCGAATCCTGGTGGAGGCGGGGGGGGGCGCCACGCCGTCCCCTCGCGGACGAACCGGACCGGGACGGGCCCCGCCGGAGGGATACCGGGGGGGCGGGCGGGGCTGGGCACCGGGGCTCCGGGGCCCGGGTCCCTGGTGGTTGTGGGCCGGCGCGGGGGAGACCGGGGCTGTGCAGGGGCGCAGCAGCGTGGGGCTGCGCAGGGGCGCAGCGTGGGGCTGAGTAGGGGCGCAGCGTGGGGCCGCGCAGGGGCGCAGCAGTGTGGGGCGGCGCTGGGGCGCAGCAGTGTGTGGCTGCGCAGGGGCGCAGCGCGGGGCTGCGCAGGGGCGCAGCAGCGTGAGGCTGCGCCGGGGCGCGGCATGGGGCCGTGAAGGGGCGCTGCAGCGTGGGGCTGCGCAGGGGCGCAGCGTGGGGCTGAGCAGGGGCGCAGCGTGGGGCTGCGCAGGGGCGCAGTGCGGTGCGGCGCAGGGGCGCAGCAGTGTGGGGCGGCGCAGGGGCGCAGCAGTGTGGGGCTGCGCGGGGGCGCAGCGTGGGGCTGCGCAGGGGCGCAGCGCGGGGCCGCAGCATGGGGCCGTGGAGGGGTGCAGCAGCATGGGGCTGCGCCGGGGCGTGGTATGGGGCTGCGTAGGGCTGCGCAGCAGCGTGGGGCTGCGCAGGGGCGTAGCAGCGCGGGGCTGCGCCAGGGTGCAGCGAGGGGCTGCGAATGGGGCGCAGCGTTGGGCTGCGCGGGGGCGCAGCGTGGGGCTGCGCGGGGGCGCGGCAAGGGGCCGTGCAGGGGCGCGGCGCGGGGCCGCGCAGGGGCGCAGCAGCGCCGGGCTGCGCAGGGGCGCAGCTTGGGGCTGCGCAGGGGCGCAGCAGCATGGGGCTGCGCCGGGGCGTGGTATGGGGCCGTGAAGGGGCGCAGCAGCGTGGGGCTGCGTAGGGGCGCAGCGTGGGGCTGCATAGGGGCGCAGCGTGGTGCGGCGCAGGGGCGCAGCAGTGCGGGGCTGCGCAGGGGTGCAGTGCGGGGCTGCGCAGGGGTGCAGCGTGGGACTGCGCAGATGCGAAGCGCGGGGTGGCGCAGGGGCGCAGCAGCGTGGGGCCGCGCAGGGGAGCAGCCGCGTGGGGCTGTGCAGGGGCGCAGCGCGGGGCTGGGCAGGGGCGGAGCGTGGGGCCGCGCAGGAGTGCAGCGTGGGGCCGCGTATGGGCTTGGCAAGGGGCCGTGCAGGGGCGCGGCGCGGGGTGAAGCCGGTTCGGACCCCCGTGGCCATCTTGGGGTCACTTGGGGTGTGTATCTATGTGCCGGCAAGCCGCCATTGGCTGATATCATACTCTCCCATCCACCTGAACTAACCCGATGTGATAGTGTGATAGGTTTGGCCATTCCGGCTATGAGCGGCCATATTCAGAACCGAGGCACCGCCAGCGGAGATTTATATAGCAGAATATCAGGAATCAACAGGGTTTTATTATCATAATGTTTCCGTAATTTTTCAGCCTTTCGTTCTGATAGTCAATGTATCGGCGACTGTCAGTTGGCTCGCGATTTTGCGTTAACCGATTGGTTAACTGTTATTTCCAGATATTTTGGCGGAAACGTTTCTGAAGGGTCAGATTTCATCTGTAAAGGGTTCGTTGCTTCCGCATTTTTCTAAATAAGCACTCGAAACTTTAATCCGAATTTTTCGTGATGTCGAAATCGGATTTTCGACTTCGACATCGCCGCACTTGATTTGGACTTCTTCGAGTGGTCATACTCCTTCCCCTATGCCCGAATCAGGTTTCCCTTATACTTGCCACCCATTTGACTTGGAGATATAAGGGAAATAGAATCGAATCGTGGGATCACTTTGAAGAGCCATATCTACGCGCGAGTGTGAGGAATGACAATAAGGAAGGTTGGGTTGGAACTGCCTTGGTCTCAACTTAATTTAGGAAGCATCAAACGCCTTTGGTGCGCACACATGCCCGGTGTAGCAAGGAAAAAGGGTCAAGAGGGTATAAAGGGATATATAACTCTTGGACCGTGCAACCGAATATTTTAATGCGACTTTCGAGTGGGCCGCATGGGTGTTGGGGTTGCATAGCAACTTTCCTTGGGTTCCTACGTATTTTTAACGTGAAGTTATGTCAATGGAGGGACATGGCATATCATGGTGGGAGCCACATTTTGAGGGTATTTGTTATATGCATGGTATATGTTTGATATGCTCACGCCCATGTTATATATCTTCGTGTGGCCGAAGAGATGGGGAGCCATACGTGACAAGGGCTTTGCCCATGTCCCAATTGTGGAATTCAAAGCGCTAGACCAAGTCTACCGCGTATGTATTGCTCATGGTATGTTTGACAAAGAGATCCATGGGTGCACTCCCATTTTCATGGGGCATGTAGATATTAGTGGCGAAGGTATCTCCGTGCGCCCGATTGGGGATCCAAGTGGGGGAATTGTTCGCAAATGGTTCCAATCATTTGTGTATTGAACCATGAGCGGATATCATGGGTGAGCATAGAGATATACTATCATGACAACTTTGTATTTGGTCATATTTTCATGTTTTTGACCTCAATTTTTGCTCATTTTTGCGTTTTGTGTACTCAGCTGGTCAGTTAACAGCAAGAAGCCTTTGGAGAGTCGAACCATGGTATGTTGTTCATATGTTGGCATATGCTTTGGAGTTGAACACCACCATATGCCGGATCGTGTACTCCATTTGGCTTGGCGCACGAAGGATTATAAAAATCGGTCTCAAGATCATGGGCTGACTTGGGCAGTGTGTGGCGCCCATATTCGAAGAGGTTTCGAGGGTAATATGGGGATGTACATGGGCATTGGCCTTTGGTCTCTATCCTCCATGAATAGTAGACTTCGATTCCATGCATGCTTGGAGCCTTCGGATAAGTAGTAACTTCAATTTTGAGCATATTTTTGATATATGGCCAATATGGTGTGAATTGGCAGTTTTTTGACATGTTATGAGTTCAAACTCATAGGTCATTTCTCTAAGCCCATTCGACTCCAAGTCCAACCAAGGTTATGTCAGGGTAGGGCATGGTCCTGAGTGCCACTCTAGGCCATGACACGACACCTTCCCTATTGGGCTAGGATTTAGAGGCTTGGGAGTGAACACATTTTTGGGGTTTGTGTATTGACTTTTGACATATGGCATTTAGCCATCTTATTGGACTGGGTTCAGGGCATCATGTTGGTGAGTCAAGGGAAGGTCTTGAGTCCAGGGAATGATGGGTCTATGGCTGTGATTGTGTAAGTTTCCATCTCTCCCCAACTTTGCTTCATATGTGTTCATATGCCAATTTCAGGGCTTTCTTCCTTGGTGCAATTCTTGTACATGCCCGCCACCGTGGGAATACCGGTGTGCTGAACGAAAGCCCGCAGCCTGATTTGGATTGTGAATTGGGTTATTGCCATACTTGTGGGATCTGGTTGCCATTCAGGGTTAAAGGAGGATTGTATTTTCTATTTTCTATATTTTTGGTTTTGGACCCTGGATTTTGATAAATGCAAGCATTGATCCGGAGCAAGTCAGCGGGGATTACAGGCGGAAGGGGTACAGCGGGGGCCGGTCCTGGTAGGGACCTTCTTTATGGTAGCAGAGGCTTACCTGCTGCCCCTACCAACCGCCGACCCGGGGACTTGGGCCCTTATGAGCCCTGCCCAAGTACGCCCCGGGTGCGTATTGTGGACTCGGTGGAGACCACGCCGGAGATTAGAGCCATAGAAGGACCGAGACGTTCAAGAGCATGGCGAACTCCGGAAATTGAAGCCCGAAGAGAAGAACGACACTCGGGAAGAGGAGGACGTGACATGGAGGACCTCGTCTCCATGTGTGAGCGTCGCTGCCGAAAGGCATGCAACCTCCGCTCCGCCGCGGAGGACTCTGATGAGGCATGCCATTCAGGCAGCAGTGGAGGACGGGCCCGGCGCTACCGGAAGCGCGGGTCACCCAAGTCCGCGGCAAGGGACGCCGGGGCTATGGACACGGATCCCAGCCCGGTCAGGCTGTGGGAATCCGAGGGGCACTCCGAGGGCTATCGGACAGCCCACGAGCCACCTTTGGAGCCGGAGATGTCCGCGCCGATCGCCAGGGCGCATACGGCCCCCGAGCCCGCCCTGCAGCACGACGCCGAGGGCTTGGAGAGACCAGCCAGGGCCCGGACGGCACCTGTGCCCCGGCACACGGGCCCAGAGACGGACGCCATAGGCGATACGCCTATGGGCGATGAGTCTGAGGTGCCGGGAACCGCGGGATGCGCTGAATCCGGCGGAAAGCACGCCACGTGCCACTGCGAGCACGTGTCCTTCCTCATGGGCAAGTACCCGAAGATGGGGATGGACGCCATCGTGAATCATCTTGACCGCCTGGATAACGCCAAGGATGCTCTAGAGGAGGACGTCGCGGGGATCCTGGACGACCAGTCGGCCGCGGAGAACCACATGGAGGAGCTGCGAGCGGATCAGGCCCGGTACCGGGAGAATCTGGAGCTGGCCCTGCAGAAGCAGCAGCAAGTGGTGGACAGCCTCCTCCACTTAGTGGAGGACATGTCGGGACGCCTGAGAAGGCTAGAGGAGCGACAGCCCCTCGCCTCGGGTCCGGAGCTCCCGGCAAAGCCGGCCGCGGTGGAGCTGGTGGAGCGGGGTAAGACCCTCAGGAGCGCCATGGAGAAACCCATGGGCGGCCCTGCAGAGGCACCCTACGCGCCTCCGCGTGTAGACCCGGGTGCGCTGCCGTATGTTCCCCTGTTCAGCGAGTCCACAATGCTCGGGGAACACACGGCACCGGCTGGGTCCAGGCGGGAAGGGCACGTAGCCACGGACCCGAGGAGCCTGACAGTGCAGATGTCCCACGCCGCCCAGGATCTACCGCCATCCACGACTACCTATGCAGTTTATGCGGAAGAGGAGATCCAGAACCAGACCACGCAGGGGCAAACCATGGGAAGGGCCGACGGACACGGTCGAGGGCATCCAAGCGGAAATCTGTGGGCGAAGGACCCCAATACGGGGATATGGACGGCCGATGGAAGAAGTCCTTCCCGCATTCCAAACCCCATGGGTTCAGGCCCAACTGGACCGCACTCCATGGAGGAGAGGGATGTACGGGGAGTGTACTCAAACCCCCCGGCCACAGGTGGTATCCGTCTCGGTGGAGTGGTGGCTGCAGACGTCGGAGACGCCATCAGGATCGACGACCTCAGGGGAATCAAAATCCCCTATTATGACGGGAACCCGTCCAACCTGGATGACTTCATCCTGGACTGGGAGGACTTCGCCGAGGAGGTCGTCGGCGAGATGCGGGGAGCGCCGCGGGACAAGTGGGTATGCCGGACATTCCCACACCGGCTGGCGCAGGACCTCAAGGAGGAGCTGCGGGATCAGATCCGGGAAGGATTGATCCGCACGGAGCAGGCCTGCCTCCAGTGGCTGGAGGATGAGGAGCGGGTGGACGCTCCTAACCAGAAGCTGGAGGACCTGTGGTCCATTCCACTGCCGCTGGACCGCGGTGAGTTGCGGGTCCGGGAGTGGAACCGGTATCTGCGGAAGTACCGCAGATGCCTCAAGTTGGTGGAAGACTGGAACGAGGCCAGTGAGATCCGCCACTTGCTGAAGGACGTCCTCCCCGGCAGCTGGAAGAGGAGAGTGGAGGACGAGGAGAAGAAGCGCGCCAAGCGACGGGTGGCGGTGAGGATTATGGCGGCGGAGGATACCCATGCGGGTATCATGGAGTTCTTCAGGAGGAACCTGGGCGAACCCGACCGGATGTTGGGCCTGAAGAACGCCGTGTACGTGGAGGTATTCGGAGACTCCATGGGGCAAAGGTTGCTGCGCCTCAACAACGTGGAGTGGAGGCGCGGGGAGCCGCTGAAGATGCAAGTCATCTTCGCTCGCATGAGCCTGGACGAGATCGTGAAGTACATCACGGTGGAGTTGAAGCTCAATGCGAAAAACGAGGCCCACGTGCAGGATCGGCATCGTCATGGACAACGAGGACACCGAGACGACCGCCATCATCGGGAGATCCAGGAGGACACGGCCAACTCCGCGGAGGAAGGAAGTGGAAGTGGCCAAGACCACTGGTCGCGGGAGGATCACGAGGAGGCCCATTTCTTCGCGTTCGTGGCGCACAACGTGAAGAACCATGGGCAGGATCGGTCCAGATGGAGCCAGGTGGGACCCAGGAAGAACAGAGAAGGACCAAGGAGGATCGGGAACCAACCGCTCTCGTTCCGAGAGTACAGGTCTCAGCACGATGGGTGCTGGGTCTGTTATGGCAAGGGACACAACCATGCACACGACCACCGTCAGTGCAAGGTATATGAGGCGGACAAGAAGGCCTACTTCGCCGCTCACCCCGAGAAGAAGCCCAAGGAGCAGCGGATTTCCGACTGGAAGGCGAAGGGCGGAGACGGGGGAAAAGGCCAAGGCAAAGGCCAAGGAAAAGGCGGAGGAAGAGGCTATCGCGGTGGACCTGGCCAAGACCGACGAGTGAGGTCGATCGAGGAAGTTGCTGAGGACATGTTGAGGACGTTGGCGGAACTCAAAGCCCAGCAAAGTGGAGGACAAAGTCCTGGCGGATCGCAGCCGGAAGGGGCTGCGGGAAGCCACGTCTAGAGGAGCCCCCACGGGAGTGGGACCTCGGAGGTCTCTCCTCCGAAAATCAGTGGAATCCCTGAGAAGGCGAAGGCACATCGGGTGCCGAAGAAGGCTCCGGAAGAGCCAAAACCACTGAGTTTCGCCACTCCCAACCCCTGGAGCGCCCTGCAAAGGGAAGTACACGTGGGTACGGGACATGGCAAGAAGGAAGGAGCGACCACGGAGAGCCCCGTGGACGGGCAGGACCAACCCAAGATCTACACCATCCGCGACCATACCCTTGAAGGCCTGATGCACCCGGACGTGCTAGAGTTGCATGCCGTGAGAGTCGTCCATACACCGCATGGCGATGAGCGGCAGTTGCACTTGAAAGTGCGAGTACGGTGCGGACGAGAGGAGAAGGTGGTGGATGTGTTGGTGGATACGGGTGCCCAGGTGAGCCTGGTCCGGAGAGGGTTGTTCAAGGAGGAATTCCTGCAGCCCAGCCGGAGACCGGTCCGCCTGAAGGTCGCCAATGGAGAGATCATGGGTGGTGGCACCCATGAGGCCACTATCAGTATGGAATTCTGGGAACATGAGCGCTTGAACCGCCCTGATCAGGCGAAGAGAAGCACTCTATCCGGGAACTTCTATGTGGCCGACATTACTGATTGGGATATGATCATGGGGTACGACTTCATGGTGGCCAACGCCATTGGAGCCCTTCCCCATCGTGCAACGCTGGTCCGGGAGGACGATGAATGCCTCACATGGCTGTCTACGGATTATGCGTGCGGGTCATCCCAATGGAACGCTGAGGAATAGGATCGGATCGTCCGAGCGGTGCAAGCTGTGGGTGCCAGGTCCAGAGGAGACCGTGGAGTTCAGCTCACGGAGTATGGAATGGCGCCGCAAGTGTACACCAGGATGATTCAGACGCTGGGAGCCGAAGCGCCCGAGACAGACGTCTTCGCTTCCCGGGATGCCCCACTTCTGCGGAAGTGTAGGAGGCATTGGCATCGAGGAGACTCAGCCTGGCACAGGCATTGGGGTTTGAAGGAGTGGGGACCCATGTATTGGCATGGCTCCCTGGACATTACCAGACGTACGGTGGAGAAGATCATCGCGGATAGGGCGAAGGGGATCCTGGTCATAACCGGCATAGGATCCACCCCATGTCCGCTGGAGGGTCTCAAGTCGACGCTGGACTCCATCACCCTGAACGAGATGTCATTCGGGCCAGAGGAGGAGTTGTTCATCGACGCCAAGGGTGTATCAATGCCCTCCCCGGGTCAAGCGTGGGGTACCAAGGCTTTCCTGGTGGATGGGGCGCAAGCCCAGCCGGCGGGTGATGAAGCATTCATCCGTAGGGTGGAGGCGGTGCCCATGAAGGTCATGTTTGAGCCCAAGGAGGGGACGGATCAGCCTATTGATGGCATTGACATCCTGTCCCACTCCGAGATTGACGACGTCGTCAACTACATGCGAATGGGGATGCACGACCGTGTGGCAGCCAAGAAGAGGCGGGCCATGGTCACATCTCCGCATTGGTGGGATGACAAGATGTTGGTCACCGGCAAGTACGAGAAGGACGAGTTCGTGGCGAGGGTCATGGACCACATCGCGGACCAATACGATGGTCCGGTTGGGTCGGATCCACCAACATGGGATTTTCCAAGAATGGGTGCCGATAGCGACAGTCACCAGCCCGAGGCCACAAATTTCCGAAGGTTATCGGTGGGAAGAGCTCCCCACGACGATGAAGACGGCATATCGGACGAGGAGAAGTCGGAATCGGACCCAGAAGAGGCCTATACCGCAGTGCGGTCGGTTGTATCTATACCGAAGCAAGCGGCTGAAGAGGCCCAGGAGAACCCGAAGGTCGCCGAGCTGAAGGAGAGGCTGATCAGGGCCTATCCGCGGCTATTCAGTGGCGTCGCCAACAAGAACCCTCCAGATCGTGATAGGTTTGGTACAGCGAAGATCAAGCTGAAGCCGAACCCGAAGATCTATCGTCATCGGGAGTACCAACTTCAGGGCGATCGGGCCGAGGCCATGAAGAAGCTGTTGGCCGAGTTCATTGAGCGGGGATGGATCGAACCCTCCGACAGTGAGTGGGCCAGCCCGGCCTTCATCGTGCCCAAGAAGGAGAAGGGCGAGTGGAGGTTGGTGGTTGATTACAGAGGTTTGAACGAGCAGACCGAGCACGACTCGTACTCGCTCCCCCTGATCGACTCCATCCTCCAAAAGCAACAGAAAAAGCGGATCTTCACGGTGTTGGACCTGAAACACGGTTACCACCAGATGCCGCTACACCCGGACTCCAGGCCCTGCACAGCGATGTCGACGCCGCTTGGGCCCATGCAGTGGAAGGTGGTGCCTATGGGTGCCAAGAATGGCAACGCCGTTTTCCAGCGCATGATGGAGGACCTACTCGGTCCTGTCCGGGACTGTGCCGATCCCTTCGTGGATGACATCATCATCGGGTCCGGCACGGAGAACATGACTGAGGACGAGCTCATCGACGCGCATGAGAAGGATCTGCGCCGAGTGCTCAGCGAGTTGGACAAACACAACATGGTGTGCAAGCCCACCAAAGCCTCACTATTCGTGAAGGAAGTGGAGTTCGCGGGTCACGTGGTTGGTCACGGGCAACGCCGTCCCATGCCTGGGAAGCTGGCGTCCCTGCACCACTGGGAGAAGCCCCAGACCATCAGCGAACTCCGGTCCTTCATGGGGTTCTGCAACTACTATTCGGGCTATGTCCGGATGTATGCAGAACTGTCGGGGCCGCTGCACAGGATGCTGCAAGTGGGCAAGTTCGATGGCCGGAAGGGGAGCAAGAAGAAGCTTGCCTGGACCCCTGAGGCTGAGGATGCGTTCAACCGCCTGAAGGAGCGACTCCTGGGGCAGTTGGGGTTGTTCCTGGTGGACCCGGACAAGGGATTCATGCTACGGACAGACGCCTCAGACTATGCCGTGGGGGCAGTCCTCGAGCAAGTCCGGGACGACGGGACTCATGTTCCCGTGGCGTTTTGGAGCAGGATCCTGGCCGAGGGCCAACGCCCAACATAAACCGCGAGGGAGAAGGAGACATACGCCATTGTATGTGCGCTCAGGAAGTGGTCTGGCCACATCGGACTGCAGCCGGTGGTGGTTTGCACGGACCACCAGTCCCTACAGAGCTGGCACAGGGAGCATGTCGACACCCCCTCAGGACCAGCGGCTAGGAGGGCCCGATGGCACGAGACGTTCGCCAAGTTCGACCTCAGCGTCGTGTATATCCCGGGGAAGGACAACACTGTGGCAGATTGCCTCAGTCGCTGGGCCTACCCCGCGGGCAAGGCGTGGATGGACATATCCAGCCATGGGGACGCTGAGGAGACCGAGGAGGCCAAGCGCATCATCAAGATGGAGAAGGTCATGGAGCAAGAGGGGGTCAAGTGCTTTGTGGTGATGGCAAACCGTACGGACCTGGCCAAGTTCCGGGGTGCCCGCGTCCAAGCTATTCGAGAGGAAACCCTCGAGCAATGGATGGTGGCCCCTGTAGAGCTAGTCAAGTCGGTGCTCACAGAGGACTGGTCGGATGACTACGCGGCATCCGAGCACTGGGGCAAGTACTCGAATGCCGTGAGCGCCCCGTCGGACGACGAATGGCCTGAGGGCTTGACCGAGGATGGCGACAAGTTGTTCCTCAAGGACAAGCTGCTGGTGCCCGAGAACCGAGTGGAGCAGCTCATTGACCATTGGCACAACGCCCAGCTCATGCATCCGGGCCGAGACAAGATGCAGCAAGACCTGGAGTGGCGTTTCAAGTTCCCTCCGGGGTACTACGCCATCCTGGGCTGTACTGCAGCGACTGTGCCGTGTGTCGGGCCACGAAGAGCCCCAACCACTCCACAGCGGGCAACCCGGTGTATACGGCTATACCGGAGGCCCCTATGCGGTCCGTGGCCATGGATGTGTTCGCCATGCCGGAGGTTACCGTGGAAGGAGAGACAAATGATTGTGTCATCCTAGCGGTGGACAGGCACAGCGGGTATATCGTGGCAGTCCCGGGCAAGAAGTCCAAGAAGAAAGACAAGAAGGACAAGCATGGAGTGGGGCTGCAGGCCAAGACCGTCGCTAATGCCATGATCAGGCATTGGCTGACGATTTTCGATGTCCCAGCTGTCATCTGCAGCGATCGGGGCAGTCAATTCGTGGGGACGTGGTTTTAGACGATGTGCAAGCACATGGGGATTCGGCATGCCAAGACCGTGGCGTACCACAGCCGGTCGAATGGCCGTGCTGAGGTGGCCGGCCGGCAGATGTTCGAGAAGTTCCGCCAGCTACACATTGACGAACCGGGCCGGAACTGGTATAACTCGCTGTGGAGAGTGCTCCAGGCGTATCACGACCTTCCGGGACCCACTGGACTGTCACCCCATCGCATCCTGTTCCTACGGGATCGAGTGTCACGCACTCTCCCGTGGATGAACCATGGCAAAGTGGCCCGGAATGCGAACGCTATGATGTCTGAGGCGGACGACACGGCGGCCAAAGTGTGCAAGGCACTTCAGGACGAGCATGACAAGAGGGCCAAGTACTTCAAGCAAGGAAAAGTCCAAAAGTATGCTCTCCAGGACACTGTGTGGGTGGAGCGGCACCACAAGGATGTCCTGTCCAGGCATCGGCAGGCATCTTGGTATGTGCCGGGGGTAATCGTGCGGAAGGTCGGACAGGATGTGTATGCGGTTCGTGTGGGGGATAACAAGATCCTGGACCGCGACCATACCCAGCTTCGTCCCCGAGCACCAGACCCCAGCGGACGTCCCGTCACCTTCGAGTTCACGGCCGGCGATGTGGACTCGGACGATGAGGGTGAGGACGACGATTTCACCGCGGAGAGGATCCTGGCGGACAAGCCGGACCCGGGGACGCCTGGGGGGAGGCTTTACAAAGTCCGTTGGAAGGGATTCGCCGCATCCAGGGACTCGTGGGAGCCTCCGAGCAGTTTCGTGCCGAGGTATACCACGGTCTGGATGGACTACCTAAAGAAAAAGGGTATTTCTTTGGATGTCAAGGACGTATTGGTACATTTGGTTGCTGCTGTAGCACCGTAATGGATCCCCCCTTGGCATTTTGTTTGATTCTGTGAATGGGGAGACAAGTGAGGGCGTTCATCCGGGGATTTTTCGGCCTTGATCGACCATATACCCCCTTCACTCGATCTCCACATATATATTGCATTGTGGTATACTTATTTAGGTCAACCGACGACGTTTTTCTATCTTTGATCCCCTTGGTCCATGTTGTAGATCAAGAGGAGACCGGATATGGCGTAGGGCGCTGATTATCAGTGTCCTCACCCCTCCCTTGGGGCATGGGGGACGCCTACGACGTGTGTGGGGCCTTCATGTGTCCTTGGGACATGGAGGGGGGGTTTGGAGCCCATTGGGGTCCTCCCGTCCTCTCTTCATTGGTTTCCGAGCGGATACAACGCTCTGAGAAGGGGGGTGAAGCCGGTTCGGACCCCCGTGGCCATCTTGGGGTCACTTGGGGTGTGTATCTATGTGCCGGCAAGCCGCCATTGGCTGATATCATACTCTCCCATCCACCTGAACTAACCCGATGTGATAGTGTGATAGGTTTGGCCATTCTGGCTATGAGCGGCCATATTCAGAACCGAGGCACCGCCAGCGGAGATTTATATAGCAGAATATCAGGAATCAACAGGGTTTTATTATCATAATGTTTCCGTAATTTTTCAGCCTTTCGTTCTGATAGTCAATGTATCGGCGACTGTCAGTTGGCTCGCGATTTTGCGTTAACCGATTGGTTAACTGTTATTTCCAGATATTTTGGCGGAAACGTTTCTGAAGGGTCAGATTTCATCTGTAAAGGGTTCGTTGCTTCCGCATTTTTCTAAATAAGCACTCGAAACTTTAATCCGAATTTTTCGTGATGTCGAAATCGGATTTTCGACTTCGACATCGCCGCACTTGATTTGGACTTCTTCGAGTGGTCATACTCCTTCCCCTATGCCCGAATCAGGTTTCCCTTATACTTGCCACCCATTTGACTTGGAGATATAAGGGAAACAAAATCGAATCGTGGGATCACTTTGAAGAGCCATATCTACGCGCGAGTGTGAGGAATGAGAATAAGGAAGGTTGGGTTGGAACTGCCTTGGTCTCAACTTAATTTAGGAAGCATCAAACGCCTTTGGTGCGCACACATGCCCGGTGTAGCAAGGGAAAAGGGTCAAGAGGGTATAAAGGGATATATAACTCTTGGACCGTGCAACCGAATATTTTAATGCGACTTTCGAGTGGGCCGCATGGGTGTTGGGGTGGCATAGCAACTTTCCTTGGGTTCCTACGTATTTTTAACGTGAAGTTATGTCAATGGAGGGACATGGCATATCATGGTGGGAGCCACATTTTGAGGGTATTTGTTATATGCATGGTATATGTTTGATATGCTCACGCCCATGTTATATATCTTCGTGTGGCCGAAGAGATGGGGAGCCATACGTGACAAGGGCTTTGCCCATGTCCCAATTGTGGAATTCAAAGCGCTAGACCAAGTCTACCGCGTATGTATTGCTCATGGTATGTTTGACAAAGAGATCCATGGGTGCACTCCCATTTTCATGGGGCATGTAGATATTAGTGGCGAAGGTATCTCCGTGCGCCCGATTGGGGATCCAAGTGGGGGAATTGTTCGCAAATGGTTCCAATCATTTGTGTATTGAACCATGAGCGGATATCATGGGTGAGCATAGAGATATACTATCATGACAACTTTGTATTTGGTCATATTTTCATGTTTTTGACCTCAATTTTTGCTCATTTTTGCGTTTTGTGTACTCAGCTGGTCAGCTAACAGCAAGAAGCCTATGGAGAGTCGAACCATGGTATGTTGTTCATATGTTGGCATATGCTTTGGAGTTGAACACCACCATATGCCGGATCGTGTACTCCATTTGGCTTGGCGCACGAAGGATTATAAAAATCGGTCTCAAGATCATGGGCTGACTTGGGCAGTGCGTGGCGCCCATATTGGAAGAGGTTTCGAGGGTAATATGGGGATGTACATGGGCATTGGCCTTTGGTCTCTATCCTCCATGAATAGTAGACTTCGATTCCATGCATGCTTGGAGCCTTCGGATAAGTAGTAACTTCAATTTTGAGCATATTTTTGATATATGGCCAATATGGTGTGAATTGGCAGTTTTTTGACATGTTATGAGTTCAAACTCATAGGTCATTTCTCTAAGCCCATTCGACTCCAAGTCCAACCAAGGTTATGTCAGGGTAGGGCATGGTCCTGAGTGCCACTCTAGGCCATGACACGCCACCTTCCCTATTGGGCTAGGATTTAGAGGCTTGGGAGTGAACACATTTTTGGGGTTTGTGTATTGACTTTTGACATATGGCATTTAGCCATCTTATTGGACTGGGTTCAGGGCATCATGTTGGTGAGTCAAGGGAAGGTCTTGAGTCCAGGGAATGATGGGTCTATGGCTGTGATTGTGTAAGTTTCCATCTCTCCCCAACTTTGCTTCATATGTGTTCATATGCCAATTTCAGGGCTTTCTTCCTTGGTGCAATTCTTGTACATGCCCGCCACCGTGGGAATACCGGTGTGCTGAACGAAAGCCCGCAGCCTGATTTGGATTGTGAATTGGGTTATTGCCATACTTGCTGCGTGGGGCTGCGCAGGGGCGCAGCGTGGTGCGGCGCAGGGGCGCAGCAGTGTGGGGCGGCGCAGGGGCGCAGCAGTGTGGGGCTGCGCGGGGGCGTAGCGCGGGGCTGCGCAGGGGCGCAGCAGCGTGGGGCTGCGCAGGGGCGCAGCGCGGGGCCGCGCATGGGCGCGGCATGGGGCCGTGGAGGGGTGCAGCAGTGTGGCGCTGCGCAGGGGCGCAGCGCGGGGCTGCGCAGGGGAGCAGCAGAGTGGGGCCATGCAGGGGAGCAGCAGCACGGGGCTGCGCAGCGGCGCAGCAGCGTGGGGCTGCGCAGGGGCGTAGCAGCGTTGTGCTGCGTCAGGGTGCAGCGAGGGGCTACAAATGGGGCGCAGCGGGGGGCTGCGTAGGGGCGCAGCAGCTTTGGGCTGCGCAGGGGCGCAGCGTGGGGCTGCGCGGGGGCGCGGCAAGGGGCCGTGCAGGGGCTCGGCGCGGGGCCGCGCAGGGGCGCAGCAGCGTGGGGCCGCGCAGGAGTGCGGCGTGGGGCCGCGTATGGGCGTGGCATGGGGCCGTGAAGGGGCGCGGCGCGGGGCCGCGCAGGGGCGCAGCAGCATGGGGCTGCGCAGGGGCGTAGCAGCGCGGGGCTGCGCCAGGGTGCGGCGAGGGGCTGCGAATGGGGCGCAGCGTTGGGCTGCGCGGGGGCGCAGCGTGGGGCTGCGCTGGGGCGCGGCAAGGGGCCGTGCAGGGGCACGGCGCGGGGCCGCGCAGGGGCGCAGCAGCCTGGGGCTGCGCAGGGGCGCAGCGTGGGGCTGCGCAGGGGCGCAGCAGCATGGGGCTGCGCCGGGGCGTCGTATGGGGCCGTGTAGGGGCGCAGCAGCGTGGGGCTGCGTAGGGGCGCAGCGTGGGGCTGCGTAGGGGCGCAGCGGGGTGCGGCGCAGGGGCGCAGCAGTGCGGGGCTGCGCAGGGGCGCAGAGCGGGGCTGCGCAGGGGTGTAGCGTGGGGCTGCGCAGATGCGAAGCGCGAGTTGGCGCAGGGGCGCAGCAGCGTGGGGCCGCGCAGGGGAGCAGCCGCGTGGGGCTGTGCAGGGGCGCAGCGCGGGGCTGGGCAGGGGCGCAGCGTGGGGCCGCGCAGGAGTGCAGCGTGGGGCCGCGTATGGGCTTGGCAAGGGGACGTGCAGGGGCGCGGCGCGGGGCCGCGCAGGGGCGCAGCTGCGTGGGGCTGCGCAGGGGCGTAGCAGCGTGGGGCCGCGCCGGGGCGCGGTATGGGACCGTGCAGGGGCGCCGGAGCGTGCGGCCGCGTAGGGGCGCAGCGTGGGGCTGCGTAGGGGCGCAACGGTTTGGGGCGGCGCAGGGGCGAAGCAGTGCGGGGCTGCAGGGGCGCAGCGCGGGGTTGCGCAGGGGCGCAGCGTGGGGCCGCGCAGGGGCGCAGCGCGGGGCTGCGCAGGGGCGCAGCGCGGGGTTGCGCAGGGGCGCAACAGCGTGGGGCCGCGCAGGGGAGCAGCAGCGTGGGGCTGCGCAGGGGCGCAGCAGCCCGGGGCTGGGCAGGGGCGCAGTAGCGTGGGGCTGCGCAGTGGCGCGGCAGCCAGGGCTGTGCAGGGGCGCAGCAGCGTGGGGCTGTGCAGGGGCGTAGCAGCGTGGGCGCAGCAACCTCGGGCTGCGCAGGGGCGCAGCAGCGTTGGGCTGCGCTGGAGGGCAGCGTGGGGCTGCGCAGGGGCGCAGCAGCCTGGGGCTGTGCAGGGGAGCAGCAGCGTGGGGCTGCGCAGGGGCGCAGCAGCGCGGGGCTGCGCAGGGGCGTGGCGTGGGGCCGCGCAGGGGCGCACCGTGGGGCTGCGCAGGGGCGCAGCAGCGTGTGGCCGCGCAGGGGCGCAGCAGCGTGTGGCCGCGCAGGGGTGCAGCAGCGTGGGGCTGCGCAGGGGCGCAGCAGCGTGGGGCTGCGCAGAGCAGCTGTGTGGGGCGGCGCAGTGGTGGGAGGCTGCGCAGGGGCGCATCACGGGGCCGCGTATGGGCGCGACGCGGAGCTGCGCAGGGGTGCAGCAGCGTGGGGCTGCGCAGAGCAGCTGTGTGGGGCGGCGCAGTGGTGGGGGGGGCTGTGTAGGGGCGCAGCGGCATGGCGGTGCGCTGGGGCGCAGCGTGTGGCTGTACAGGGGTGCAGTGCGGGGCTGCGCAGGCGCGCAGCGTGGGGCTGCGCAGGGGCGCAGCGCAGGGCTGAGCAGGGGTGTAACGTGGGGCTGCGCAGGGGCGCAGTAGTGTGGGGCTGCGCAGGGGCGCAGCGCGGGGTTGAGCAGGGGCGCAGCGTGGGGCTGCGCAGGGGCGCAGCAGCGTGGGGCTGCGCAGGGGCGCAGCGCGGAGCAGCCCCGGGTGGCAGCGTGGGGCCGTAGAGGGGCGCAGCGTGGGGCTGCGCAGGGGCGCAGCAGCGTGGGGCTGCGCAGGGGCGCAGCGCGGAGCAGCCCCGGGTGGCAGCGTGGGGCCGTGGAGGGGCGCAGCGTGGGGCTGCGCAGGGGCGCAGCAGCGAGGGGCTGCGCAGGGGCGCAGCGAGCGGCGGCGCAGTGGTGGGAGGCTGCGCAGGGGCGCATCATGGGGCCGCGTATGGGCGCGGCGCGGAGCTGCGCAGGGGTGCAGCAGCGTGGGGCTGCGCAGAGCAGCTGTGTGGGGCGGCGCAGCGGTGGGGGGGCTGTGTAGGGGCGCAGCGGCATGGGGGTGCGCTGGGGCAAAGCGTGTGGCTGTACAGGGGCGCAGTGCGGCGCTGCGCAGGGGCGCAGCGTGGGGCTGCGCGGGGGCGCAGCAGCGTGGGGCTGCGCAGGGACGCAGCGCGGAGCAGCCCCGGGGGGCAGCGTGGGGCCGCGGAGGGGCGCAGCGTGGGGCTGCGCAGGGGCGCAGCAGCGTGGGGCTGCGCAGGGGGAGAGCGAGCGGCGGCGCAGTGGTGGGAGGCTGCGCAGGGGCGCATCATGGGGCCGCGTATGGGCGCGGCGCGGAGCGGCGCAGGGGTGCAGCAGCGTGGGGCTGCGCAGAGCAGCTGTGTGGGGCAGCGCAGCGCCGGGAGGGCTGTGTAGGGGCGCAGCGGCATGGGGGTGCGCTGGGGCGCAGCGTGTGGCTGTACAGGGGCGCAGTGCGGCGCTGCGCAGGGGCGCAGCTTCGGGACGCGCAGGAGCGCAGCAGCGTGGGGCTGCGCAGGGGCGCAGCGAGCGGCGGCGCAGTGGTGGGAGGCTGCGCAGGGGCGCATCATGGGGCCGCGTATGGGCGCGGCGCGGAGCTGCGCAGGGGCGCAGCAGCGTGGGGCTGCGCTTGGGCGCAGTGTGGGGCTGTGCAGGGGCGCCGCGTGGGGCTGCGCAAAGGTGTTGTATGTGGCTGCCTAGGGGCGCAGCGTGGGGCTGCGCAGGGGCGCAGCAGCGTGGGGCCGCGCAGGGGCGCGGCAGTGTGGGCTGCGCGGGGGCGCAGTGGCGTGGGGCCGCGCATGGGCGCAGCAGCGAGGGCTGTGCAGGGGCGCAGCAGCGCGGGGCCGCGCGGGGGCGCTGCAGCGTGGGGCTGCGCAGGGGTGCAGCAGCGTGGGGATGCAAAGGGGCGCAGCGTGGGGCTGCGCATGGGCGCGGCAGCATGGGGCTGTGCAGGGGCGCAGCAGCGCGGGGCCACGCAGGGGCGCAGCAGTGTGGGGCTGCGCAGGGGCGCTGCGGCGTGGGGCAGTCGTATAGGGTAGAGGAAGGGGTGGCGTGAGGGCGGCGGGGGGTGTTGGGCCCTGCTCGACAGACAACGGTCCAGAGTCGGGCCCCTGGTGGGCGGTCGGGGGCGGCGTGGGGTGCGTGGGGGGCGTGCCGTGGGGTGGTGTGGGGGTGTGGCCTGCTACCTAGCCTTTCACTACGAGGATGTGGCGAGGAAGACGCAGGGGAACTGAGGCCGGAAAGCCTGGGGATGGGGGCTGGGGCGCTGGCGGCGGGTTATCCCTGGCTGGGATGGCCGGGGTGCCCTGGGGTCCCGTGGGGGCGGAGGCTCCCCACGTCGGCCGGGTGCGAAACCACGACCTGTGTTTCCGTCACCGAAGTTCTTAGCGTTCTACCCCAGGAACTTACCCGCCGCGGGGACTGTGGGCCGGGACGGCCAAGGGGGATGACAATGAAGAGGAAATGGGGGGCCAGGATGAGCCTGGCGGTCGGCACCTTCCCTCGGCCTGGGGGAGGCCGTTGCCCGGGGCTATTCCCTTCCTCCCGTGGCCGTGGTGCTGTGGTGGGTGGTGGTGTGGTACCCCCCAACTGGCGTCTGTGCCCGGTGCCGTGGGCACAGACCCCTGTTGGGGGCGGGTATGAAGCGCCCGGTCGCCTCGCCCCCCCTGCACAACAGCCCACCAGGCGCTGCTAGGCCTCTAGCGCCAGCTGTCGTGGGGGGGGGCGCTCGGGGCAGTGCGGGGCCCCTCCGCTCTCCTGGCGGCCCGCACTGCCCGTATAATGCAACAAGGGGCGGCGCGGGCTCGAACCGCACGCGCGGGCCGCGCCGCCCCAGCCGGGCTGGGGGACAGGGGGGGGACAGAGGGGGGGTCAGGGGGTCGCGGCAGGTGGATGGAGGGTGGCGGGGGCTTGTACCGCACACCGGCGGGCCCCACCACCCTCCAGTCAGGAGGCGCGGCTGCAGGGGTACTGGGGGCCCCACCCAGGGGCCTTCGGCCCCCCCCGTGCGGTTGCGGTGAGGGGGAGGGGAGGCAAAGGCCACTCGCGGCCATGACACATGGTGCACAGGGAGGGAGGTATGACTCATGCAATGCCATGATGCATGCAGCAGAGGGAAGGAGGGGCAAGGCCTGGACCCCCACCGAGTTTGGGGGGTCCCCTTCTCAGCCAGGTGTCCGCCCGTCGGCGGCTGCGGAAGCCCACCTCGGTGGCGAAGGCTACCTGTGAAGAAGGAGGGGGGGTGCGGAGGGGAGGAGGGGCATGGTGTGCATGCGGGGAGGGGGGGGGGGGGCTGTGGGCCGGTTGGCGGGCGCGCGCGCGAGGGGGTGGGGTAGCGGTGTGCTCAGCCGCGAGCGTCACCGTTCGGCTGACCGGGGAGGAGGGGCGGCCGGGGCTGGCCAAAGTCGGCCGAAGAGCCCGGGGCGCCCGCGGCGCTGGGGGCCACGGTCAGCGGAGGGGCCCGCACCCCGCTCGGCGGGGACGAATCCCGCCGAGCATCATCCACGGGGGCGAATCCTGGTGGAGGCGGGGGGAAGCGCCACGCCGTCCCCTCGCGGCCGAACCAGACCGGGACGGGCCCCGCCGGATGGATACCGGGGGGGCGGGCGGGGCTGGGCTCCGGGGCTCCGGGGCCCGGGACCCTGGTGGCTGTGGGCCGGCGCGGGGGGGACCGGGCGGGCCTCTGGGCTGCGGCTGGTGAGGGGGGGGCGTGGAAGGGCCGGGCGGCCTCGGGGGTGAACCCCGAGGGGCCCCAAGGGGCTGGGCGAGGGCTCCAGAGGGCGGCCGTTCCTTGAGGGGGGGGGGGGGGGTTGCTCCCTGCCCGGGGGACGACGGGGGCCCCTCTTGAGCGAGGGGGGGGGGAGGGCGTGTATCGCCCGGTGTAGGGCCATGTCGATTCATGGCCGCGCGGCGTGGGACTATATCCCCAACCCTCCGCGCCGGAGTCCCTTTTTTGGGGGGACTGTGGGGGGGGGGGGGGCTGGCGGTTGTTGTGTGCACCCTCCCATGCGGGGGGGGGGGTCGCCGGTGGGAGCTCCGTCCGGCGTGGCCGTTAAAACCCGGTGGCGTCCCCTGGGCTCGTGGGCCCCTTCGAGGAAGAACCTCGGATTCGCCGGGGGGGACTCCGCTATTATATATATATATGTATATATATATATATATATATATATATATATATATATATATATATATATATATATATATATATATATATATATATATATATATATATATATATATATATATATATATATATATATATATATATATATATATATATATATATATATATATATATATATATATATATATATATATATATATATATATGTATATATATATATATATATATATATATATATACATATATATATATATATATATGTATATATATATATATATATATATATATATATATATATATATATATATATATATATATATATATATATGTATATATATATATATATATATATATATATGGGTACTGTAATGGGTGGCTGCTGGTGGATGGTGCTCGCTGGTATTGGGTGTGGGTGGGGGGGCTGCTGGTGGTGGTGGGGCGCTCCTACTAGGCCCTGGTGTTGCTGGTGTGCGTGTGCGGCTCCCCGCGGGTCCATGGGGGTGTACCGTGGCTCGTGTGTCGTGGGCCCGTGTAGCGGGGGCGGCGGGTGGTGCTGGACCGCGTGGTGGTGGTGTTGAGGGTGTGCTGGTTGTGTGTGGTGCCCCGGCGTTGGTGGGTGTGGTGGTAGGGGCTGGTGGTGGTGGAATATGTGATGGTGTGGTGCGGTGATGTGTGCTATGTGGGGTGGGTGGTTCGTGGGGCCTGGTTGTGCTGGGGCGTGGTGGGGATGTAGCTGGTGGGGGTCGCCGTAGCATGGGGGCATTAGGGGGTAGGGGTTCAGAGGGACGGGGGCGTGGTGATGGTGTTGGTGGCGCCATGTCCCCTGGCTCTGCGCGTATGGTGGTCCTGGCATGGTGTGGACGTGTGTGGGCGGTGGTGGCTGACTGGGCTGCAGGGTTTGGGTGCTGCGGTACGGTGGTGGTGGTGGGCGCTGGCGGGGGCGGTGTTGTTGGTGCGGTGTGGCTGGACCCGGGCCCTGGTCGGGGCGTCGCGCCCTGCTGGCGGGCGCGCTGGCGGGCCCCCTGACCTGTCTTGGTCTTCTTGGCCTGGTGGGTGTCGGGGGCGGGTGAACCCCCCTGTCCCCGTGGGGGCGACGGGGAGCGGGCGTGCCAGCGGTGTGCCTCTTGGAGGCTCGTCTTGAGGCCTCTGACGTAGGTTTCCTGGTCCGTGAGGCCCATCCGTATGGCGGTGGCCTCGTCGGGGGCGGCCAGGTGGGCGTCCCGAAAAGACGCCCAGCCCTCCGGGGGCTTCTGTTGTGCGGGGTGGGGGTGGTGTGCCGGGTAGAGGAGTGCGCTGAGCCGGTAAGGTGTTCCCTTCCGTCGGCCGAGGGCGGTGTTGAACCGGCGGCAAGTGATTCGGAGGTAGGCTGCTATCTCCTCTGGTGCCGTGTCGGCCCACCCTTCTGGCGTCAGGGCTGCTGCTTGGGGGGCCGGGAGTTGTGGGTCTGGGAGGTGTAGGTCACGGTGGTGGAGGCATAGGGCGAGGAGGATGTGGCGGGCCGCCACGTTCAATCCGCCTCCGCTGTGGCGTAGGGGTGGGCTGTGGGGGGGCAGGGGTGTGCTGCCCGTGGCCACGGCTATGGTCCATGCGTGGTCCGCCGCGTCCGCCACGTAGTACCCTCCCAGGTGGTCCCGGAGGGTGTCGCTGAGGAACCCGAAGAAGCTGGGGTGGCTGGCGGGGGGGGATGCAGCTGGGGCCGCGGGCCGCTCGCGGTGGTGGGGGTTGAGGTCCCCGCAGTGGGGGCAGTGGGTGAGGCGGTGCGCGGCTCCCAGGCAGACCCAGTGGTCTGGGTTGCAGGGCAGGGCTGTCCGTGGTAGCCGCTGGCGAACGCAGAGGGGACATGCGGTGGCTGGCGGTTGGTGGTACCTGTGGACGGACGGCGGCGTGGGGGGATGGGGGCTGGTGGCGCGCGCATGCTGGTGGGAGTGTGTGCGGTGCCTGTGGTGCCCGTGTGTGCTGTGCCAGTGTTGTGCTCGGTGGACGGTGTGTAGAAGTGGTGGGGGTTCCGTGTTGGTGTGTCACAGGGTAGGTTCTCATGGTTGGTAGAACAGGAGTTTGAGGAGGTGGGCTTGGTCCGTTGGGGGCAGGGTTGCTGCATGCTGCAGGTATTTGTTGGTGCGGTATGTGAGCTGCTCCGCTGTCTTGGCAACGGCCGTCCGCTGCATGTGCGCCGCCGTGGCCTGGAGGTCCTCCGCGTGGGTGCGTAGCAAGGTGTACACGGCAGTGGGGACGACTCCCCTGCGGACCGCCTCGAGTACCTCCGTCTGCTTGAGGACGGTGGTGAGTTGCTGGGTCGCCGGGGACTGCGTCAGCCATCCGGCGTGCTGTGCGATGATGTGGGTTGGGTTCCAGTCTGTGAGGGTGTCCAGTCCTCTGTACAGGGGGCACACCTTGAAGTGGTCCCAGGTTTCTTCTTCCGTGTGGCTGCAGATGCATTTGGTGTATCCTGCGGGGACGTGGATCGAGCGGCGCGCATACCATCGGTGGTATCGGGTGAGGATTGGAAGCTGTTCGAGGGCGAGTTGGAGTCGGGGTTTTTGTAGGTGTGCTGGGAGGCTATCCGGGCGCAGGGCGGAGTAGTAGAGGGGGGTGTGGACGGAGTCTTCGAGGCGTCGGAGGAGTTCGGTGTTCGCTGGGTGGCCCAGTGTGGTGGCCAGTACGGCAATGGACGCGCACACACGCAGGCCAAACACCAGAACACCAGCCACAGCCCAGGGCTCGAACACGTGCGACTGGACACCCCACACCACAGCCACCTGCAGCACCTGCCCCCGATACCCCCGGCCACACAGCCCCCCCAATGGATGCCCGAGGACACGCCGTACACAGATCGAGACAAGCAGTACCACTACCCCACACCCATCCAGCAATGCGTATTGCTGTGACTCCTGTTTGACGATGTGTAGGGCGTCCTGGGGGTGCATGCCCCTGAAGGCCATCCATAGTCCCAACGCTTGTGTGGTGAGGCCGGACTCGAGTGCCTTGTGGAGGGGCAAGTCCACAAGGCGCCTGGTGAGGTGGATGTCGACCGTGGCGTCCAGGACTACCCAGATGTTGCGGGGCCGGATGGTCGTGGGTGGCGGTGTGGCGGTGATGGCGTCTGCCATGGTGCGCAGTTCGCCGTGGGAGGAAGCCCCAAAGATGGTGGCCCCGGTGTGGTGTTCCACGTGGAGGCCGTCCGCGTGCCGGGTGATGCGCACGGAGGCGCAACCGACCGTGGGGGTGCGTTGCTGGGTGCCAGATGCGTCAGTGAAGTAGATGATGTCTGTGTCGCTGGGTATGGGTAGGCGGGCAATTGCTGTGGGGTGATAGACGTAGATGGGGTTCCCTTGGGCGGTTATATATATATATATATATATATATATATATAGTCATAGTCATAGTCATAACCACTTATCATGCCGTCTACTGGAGTTACCGGGCATCTCGCGCGGACAGGTGGTTCCTGCCCCGCTCGATCCCGTGGGTCCCAGGGCTGCCTGAGGTGGCCCACAGCATGACAGAGGACCCAGAGGACCAGGGATACCGGTCAACCAGGCTTTGGGGGCAGTGGCAACTGCATAGCGTTAGCATTAGCAACGGCGACGGACGCTGGCCCGTTTGTTCGCCGGGGGTATGGGGGCAAGGCACAGCAACGTAGCAGCATCGCAACAAGTAGAAAGCAAGGGTTTCTCTGTCCGTCGCAAAGCGGCAATCAAGGAACAAAGCAGCACGCATGCGGCGAAGCGAGAGCTGACCCTCCGTCGTTCGCGTACCCCCGCCACCGTGGAGACGTCCATCATCCGCGACCCCACGGAATCCATTGCCAGCTGCGTACTCGTAATTGCCCACCACGCCTGACTGCACGTATCCCTCTGCCAGCACGCAATAATCCGTATATGCATATATATATAGATATATATATATATATATATATATATATATAGATATATATATATATATATACATATATATATATATATATATATATATATATATATATGTATGTATGTATGTATATATATATATATATATATATATATATGTATGTATATATATGTGTGTGTATATGTATGTATGTATACTCCCTCCGAGTGAATATTTACTCCCTCCAAGTAAAATATATACATATATATACAAATACATGTATGTACATCTATGTATCCATATATATATATATATATATATATATATATATATACATTTTAATCTACACCCCTCTCCAAAAGACACGCGGGTTTATTATGTGGGAGTCGAGCACAAGGTGGAGGGGAAGGCTAATGGGAATTTATATCTGCTCAGAAAGAGCCCGTCCGTACGTATGTCCATCAAACCGCAATATACTGTAACCGTGTGGCAGTGTTGGAGGAACTAAGCACAGTTGGCAGAACACGTGAAGGAATTACTTGCGAGTCTCGTGGTAATCACTTTACAGAAACACTTGTAACCCTTGCTCCCAAGGTTTAGACATGGCATGAAGGTGAAGGTAATTCCGTTAGGAGTACACCTGTACATTGGGAACTCCCACGGATGGCAACCTGAACTGGTTGGAACTCTTGGCTACTAGAAAAGTTTGGAATTGAAGGGAACTGGCTTTAAATTGCATAGAATTGCCGACGAAGGACCTAGTCGTCGTCGCTGTACAAATGGGGTGAATTGAATGCATCACATGAAATTGTTGCATGCACGTCAACGGCAAAGTGGTTTACTAGCACTTGCAATGCACAAACCCCCGCCATATCAATATTATAATTGTAGAGAAGATTTAGCGAAAGCAGTGCGGATGTGTTGCTTTTTTCCAACACTTGCGGATTCCATTTGTTAACCAAGGTGTTGACAAGGTCAATCACACTATGGTCAACAAGACCAATGTCTTGGAAATCCAGTTGAATGCATCAAAAAGTTGTGATTACAAAGTGTCCAAACCATCAAGCCAATACTCTCGAACTGACTTCAAAGAAATGTTGAACGGCGATGATGCATTAACATGGAACAACTCCCGAGACACTGTACGAACGACCCCGCAATGACGACGCCCCGATGCCTTGATGTGCTGCTTCTCTGGCGTATTGCCGTGTCCACCAACGATGCCCTTATTCCGTTGCGATTCTGGCGTGTTGTTTATGCCTCCAACCCTTGGCCGCTTGGGACTCCGCGGTGTTCTTTTTGCCCTTGATGGCTTGGGACTCCGCGGTGTTTTTCTTGCCCTTGTCGGCTTGGGACTCCAAGGTGTTCTTCTTGCCTCCACAAGACCCCTTGGCCGCTTGCAACTCAGCGGTGTTCTTCTTGCCTCCAGCTGAACCCTTTGCCGCTTGGGACTCCGCGGTGTTCTTTTTGCCCTTGATGGCTTGGGACTCCGAGGTGTTTTTCTTGCCTCCTGACGAACCCTTGGCCGCTTGCGACTCCGCGGTGTTGTTTTTGCCCTTGTCGGCTTGGGACACCGCGGTGTTCCTCTTGCCTCCACAAGACCCCTTGGCTGCTTGGGACTCAGGAGTGTTCAAACTTGCCACCGTCGATGCTTGGATCCCAAGTGCGGCGCGCTTCTGCAATCGCTTCATCAGCGTGGCGCGCAACTGCGCATGTCGCCGACGGACGGTACGCGGGGGGACATCGCTATGCAGCTTGATGAACTCGGCCACCGGGAAGTCAATATCCCTGTCCAAGCATTGTTGCAACTCGTGCTCCCAGCGATTTGACATGGTGCGAAATAAAAGGTAACTCCGTTGTGAGTACACCTATACTCCAAATCCAACTGCCGAGAGCAAGAAAAAACATTAGTTGGGAACAAACAAAGTGACTACTTGGGGGGTAGAAGCATCATTGATAATGTTGGTGACGCCTATACTTGTACAGCCTCAAAACCAACCGGATGGCAGTATCATGTTTTGCGTTGGTGGGCCTTACTTATCCTCCCAAAGAATGAGCCCCATTCCTACCCACTAGTACCCCAGCCCAAACGGAACCTCACCTTTTGGTAACCGTGGAACAACAAAGCACACAAACGGCAAAACACAGCAGGGAACTACTTGTCCCTCTTGTACCAAACACTCCAGCCTATTGTTGCAACTCTTGCCTCTTGATTAGACATGGCGTGAATGTGAAGGTAACTCCGTTAAGAGTACACCTGTACTCCAAGTCCAAACACTAAGAGCAACCGGCAGAGAAGAACAAAGCACACAAACGGCAAAACACGGCAAAGAACTACTCGTCCCTCTTGTACCAACTCTTACTCCCATGATTAGACATGGCGTGAATGTGAAGGTCACTCCGCTAAGAGTACACCTGTACTCCAAGTCCAATCACTAAGAGCAAAAGGCACGAAAGAACAAAGCACACAAACGGCAAAACACGACAAGGAACTACTCGTCCCTCTTATACATGGCGTGAATGTGAAGGTAACTCCGTTAAGAGTACACCTGTACTCTAAGTCCACTCACTAAGAGCAAAGGGCACGGAAGAATAACGCACACAAACGGCAAAAAAAGACAGGGAACTACTCGTCCCTCTTGTACCAAACACTCCACACTATTTTTGCAAGTCCTGCTCCCATGATTAGACATGGCGTGAATGTGAAGGTAACTCCGTTAAGAGTACACCTGTACTTCAAGTCCAATCACTAAGGGCAAAGGGCACAATGAACGAAGCACACAAACGGCAAAACACAGCAAGGATGACTCATCCCTCGGTACCAAAAGGGACACAAAATTTCACTTGTTTTTGTCCCATAGTGGCCCATTTTCAAGGCATTTTGGGATTCTCCATGGGCCAAAACGCCCGATCTTGGGCTCAAAACAGGCTACAAACACTTTTCTGAGCCTCCCAAATGGCCCATGATCACTTTCAGAAAATTGCGTTTTTCACCCAGTTTTGACCCATTTTTGGTGTTGAACCAGCCCCTTTTCAAGGCATTTTGGGATTTTCCGTGGGCCAAAACGCGGCAGCACGGGCTCCAAATGGGTCCAAACCACTTGTTTGAGCATCCCGAATGGTCGTGGATCACTTTTGGGAAAACGCGTTTTTCACCCATTTTTGACCCATTTTTGGTCCCAGAACGGCCCATTTTCAAGGCATTTTGGGATTTTGCGTGGCCCATAACGCACCACCACGGGCTCAAAACGGCCTAAAAACACTTCTCTGAACATCCCAAGTGGTCTAGGAACAACTTTGGAAAAAATGATTTTTTTCGCCCCGGGGACCCCGGTGGACCCACCGTTGGCCCCCACCGTGCGCGGGCCGGGCTGCCCTCCGGCTGCACCAAGTGACCACTGGTACGGGGGTCTGAGTGGCTCGTTGGGCGATTCTGAGGCTTCGAAACCCCAAAAAGTGGGGGCTTGCGGGTGGACTAGGTGCCCTCGGAATTCGGATTTGAGCCACGTAACCCAAGATACGCCCTGTGCTTGGTTTCGGGGTGTTGGTGCGCATTGCGCAGGTTTTTGGGGATTTTTGGCGCCTTTTTGGGGTCCACAACAGGAGCAAGACCAGGCCCACGAGACCTCTCAGCGACTGTTCTTCCAAGCGCCGCAATGGTGTCCAGGTCAATCACGGCAGCCTCATACTTCAACTCTTTGATGAACTTCAGAATGGTCTCCTCCTCTGTGCGGCTGAGAACTGAGTTGGTGCCGTACCCTTCCAGTGGCTCACCCTCCTGCACCTTGCCAGCCCAGGTGCGAAGCGTGTTAAGGGGCGGCGCTTGACACCCGTAACGCAGCACAACGTGGTTGTAGTTACCTTCCAGGAACAGTTGCACACAAAGGGACTTTTGCGACGGCGTCCACTCTAGCCAAGTCCTCGGCGGTGAGCTCTTGTATTGACGGGCCTTAGAACTGGTGGAGACCTTCTTGCTCTGGGACTGCGACACCACTGCAGCCAGAGCGTCGTTCATGGACTGGCCTCCCTTTGTGAGGAAGCGCTGCATGACTGAAGACAGAAAAATTATGAATGTTATTGATCATTATTGTTACTATCATCATTATTACTACTATTATGACCACAGAAGCTCAACAGAGCGCGATACAAAAGCCTCTGTTCTCCTTTCCCAAATTTGACCAATCCCGGAACACATCTGTGCGGTTTTAGTTCGTTGCTGCAGCGGTTCGTAATAGCGGGCGGTTTCTACATGCAGCAATTCGGAACACCACCCATACGAACTGCTACAAAACGAACCTTTACACTTACGAACTATTACCACCCCTTGTACAGTCTTTCATCTAAAGCATCTTGCTAACACATCAAGTTTCCGCAAAACCATCAAGTCCTTGCAAAACTAAAGTGAGCTTATCCAATCTCCAATTGCGCAAGACGGAAGTACAAAAGATTACATTCAGATCTTCGATCTTCACGTTTGCAACAGTAAGGTTGAAGATTTTTGAAATCACAAAAAGCTAATTTTTCATTACTTATGGTTTTTGCACTTTCTGACCCTGTAGGGCAGGATGCATTTTAATCCTTATTGTCTTGGACGAAATGATGAAAGAATATGCTAGGCTTGGTTGGGGGGGTGCATAGCGCCCCAACAGCCAAGCCTAGCCATGTAACATAGATCAAACTTGGATTTTTTCTGTGGTTTTGTTGAATTTTTTTAGATAACCATGGCTAAACGAATGAAAGGAGTTCCCGTACTCCCATGCTGCCTTTACCTTGCACACGGCCACATGCATTTTTTCATCCTTAGGGTTTGGTTTTACGCTTTAAACAATCTTGACGGCTAACTTCAGCTACGTACTTGCTTGGAAAATTTGTGTCTATTTACGAAGGTAACGGTTGTGTAGGGTTTTCTTTCGAAACAATGCTTCCTGCCTAGGACTCAACTTTGATGTATTTGCACGATCTCCCCTGCCTACCCATAAGCAGGCTATAATTCCTTCGAATTATGTTGCATGCTTTTTAAGCATTGGCTCTGTTTGCATGACTGTACCCCAAGGCTTATGCACAGCACCAAAGCCATGCAGTCTTCTTTCATTGTTCTCTCCAAAAGGATTCGCGCCTGCTTTCCCCCCTCCGCCCTTCCTTGTTCAAGGCCTCCATGGAGGGCACGCGCGTCCAGCACCACATCCCTTGCCTATGGGTGCTTGTGGAGAGAGTTTTCCAACCCCTCCTGATGATCAAAATGGATGCATGCATGCTCTATTTCGCACCCAGGGCGTTTGAAAGCCTCCATGCAATTTTGGGTGCCTCGATATGTCGTTGCTTCTTATTCTTTTATTCTCTGTTGCAAGTAATTGAATAACTGTGACCACAACCTTTGCAATACCTGCCGCAAATTCTGACACAGTTGCGCAAACCTCTATTCTCTCGCCGTGTTTCGCAGTTCCAAATAAGATGCAGCCTCAACCAACAGATAGCCAACCGAAAGAAATTGCCCCTAACGTCTGGCGAGTTCTCGACCCGACCCATGGACGTTTCTATTACTACAACCGGGCTACTGGAGAGACCTCTTGGTCCCCACCCCCGGGCGTGAACGATGTTCCCCCTCCAACCTCAGTCCCGCCACCCCCTCCTGCTGACACTGGTCGGGGATACGGCGGTGGCGGTGGCGGTGGTGGATATGGTGGTGGATCTTCTGGTCCAAATTACGGTGGTCAGAATAACTACAACAAGTATTGAACCTTCTCTGTTTGTCTTGTGTTGCACCTGTTGGAGATGTTTCGACCGTCCGTCTGCCGTGCTTTGAATTTTTCAGCAGCAAGTGAATTTAATTAGTTCTGTCGTTCTTTCCTTACATCCGTTGATTCTGGAGAGCGAAGGGGTGCAGTTGCGGGGCCCTGTTCCTTCTTTGTGCACACATGTACCAAGGGATGGTGTGCACCTCTGGGCATTCCGAGGTCGCAAGTTCACTTTGTGGTGAGGTGACCAGCTTTTCACGGTTGCAGCGAGGCTGTGCAGCCGTGCAGCCTTGCCGCCTGCGCGCCTCAAGCTGAACGCCAGGAGCGCTGCACACGCTACAAGCAATAGTACACGAACGGAGAAGTGAGCTCGCGGTTCAGTTGCTCCAGTCTAGTCGCTGCTGGACTTCACGGACGAGGGCTGCAGTCAGCTGCAATTAGCCTGCGCAGATTACAGTATTCCGAAGGAACATACAGTGAAGTGGAAGTTTAACGCCCACGAACTAGGTTTTCAAAGTGACGTTGAGGCCCGGAAGCCCAGTGGTTCTCCGGGTGCTGTTTTCCTGCAGTAGGTGCGGCCGAGCGGCAAACCCCCGCAGCCGGCTTGTAGCGTTGCAAGTGCTTCGCGGTGTCTTTTTGCCCAGTGCAGTGAGTGAAGCACGGGGTTTCTCCTTCAAAAAACCGTTCCAGCCGCGTGATGCGGAATGCTTTTGTGTCTGGTGCACACGCCTGACATGCCGTGTGGTGTCTCGTGTCAACGTCTCGTGTGTTGCAGTCGTGGCAACAGTTATGGGCACGAGAATCGAGCGCGACCTGCATACGGCGATGGCAAAGGCGGAATGAGGTGTGGTTGGAGGCTTACTGCACGGTCAACAAACACGTCAGTTTTCGCCTAACACCGTTTTCCAGGTGCTTGCAAGCGACGCTCTTGCTGTCTGTTGCAGGAACGACGCTCCCAGTGAGTACACGCAGCAACAGCAGCAGCAGCAGGGCCCTGTTAGGTAAGAACTTGATCTTGCAGTGGTGCGCGACAGTCTCTTCCGCAACCCTGCTTTAGTTCCTTGCACCGCTCGGGCACTAGGTAGGACCTTAGATCCCTCTGTCCTGATGTTTTGCTGCTGTTTTCAGGTCACTCACTGTGAACCATGGTGAGGTATCAGTCCGCGGCTGCCAGGTAACACCGTGGAACCACTTTGAGGTGTGGATGTTGCGCAACTTTCACAACCGTTCGTACCTGGCCCACCCCAACCGCAGTGTTCTCTAATCTTGGCTGGTCTCTGTGGCTAGTGGTTGCTCGTGCCAAGGAGGAGAACCAGACAGGCCTTGACTGGCGCTTTTGTTGTCTACAGGATTGCAACTTCCCTCCGCAAATCTTGAACTCCTTGCTGAATGCTGGTTTTCCTCATCCATCGCCGATTCAGGCCTACGCCTGGCCCCTGCTCACCGAGGGAAGGTTTGCCTTGGCTGTTTCGCTCGCGAGAAAAAACGTGCCGACTTGAAGAGGAACGTCAAGGAACATGCGGCAGTCGGACAAACCACAGCTTTCCCTCGCACCCACAGGGATTTGATTGGTGTCGCCAAGACTGGTTCCGGAAAGACGCTTGGGTTCTTGCTTCCAGCATTCAAGACCATGATCCAGGTGTGCATTTTCAGGGCGCAACAAACCTTGCATCTGCACACGTCCACGCGCACGCAATTCGAACACTAAAGTCACGGCTTGCGTAACTTCTTGTTCATCTGCTCAGCAACGCTTGGATCCTTACCGTGCTGGTGGGCCGTTGTTGCTGACCCTCGCGCCTACCCGTGAGTTGGCGTGCCAAATCGAAGTTGAGGCCCAAAAGTTTGGCAACCCTGCTGGCATCCGCAGTGCGTGCTCTTATGGTGGGGCTCCGAAGGGACCTCAGTTGGGCCAGCTTCGCCGAGGGGCTCATGTGCTGATTGCCACCCCCGGTCGGCTGAACGATTTCTTGAAGATGGGAGCAGTGCGGCTGAGGTCGATCCTTTATCTTGTGTTGGATGAAGCTGATCGGATGCTTGACATGGGGTATGTGAGTGCGGTCTGGAAATGTGCTGAGACATACACAGGCTTAGCTACCTCACCACGAGGAGACCTTGATTTACAGCTCGGTTCAGTCTACCTCGATCCTCTGCAAAGTGTGGGACGCAGCCCAGGAGTACAGGATGTCACCACGGGGTCTCGTCCATTGGCAACGGGGTTGTGACGTCACCAAAATACCAAGCGATACAATTTCCAGAGTAGCCCAAATCTTGAATATTGTGCACCGTGTGTGTGTGTGTGTGTGTGTGTGTGTATGTGTGTGTGTGTGGTGTGTCCACCTGAGAAAACTCAGTACCACCCGACGATCAAAATAATTTGCACTGTTATTCCTTCAAAAGGCCAGTTTGAGTAAGGCATGCTGGCATCCCGGCACATGCGGACAAGCACGCCAGCAGATGACGTGCAGTTATGCCACCGATGCCTGCGGGGGGGTTGGCATGACGCCATGGTGTATTGTTCTGCGGGGGGGGGGGCTCACGCAGGTTTACTGGTGTCTTGTGTGTAATGGCTCGAAGATTATGGGATGCATTGCCCCCAGCCGCACAGTTTGCAATCCCTCATGCACTTTGCTCCACGAACGCACTTGCTATTTCATGCAGTTTTGAGCCTCAGATCCGCATGATTATCGCCGAGATTCCAACCAGTCGTCAGACGATGATGTTCACTGCAACTTGGCCGCGAGAAGTCCGCAGGCTGGCCGAGGAATTCCTCCGTAATCCTGCACACGTGCAGATTGGAAACACCGACGCTCTTCAGGCTAATGCCGACATTGAGCAAAGGGTTGCCATCGTTGGCAGCCAGTGGGAGAAACAGGTGTGAGGTGCTGGCGCGAGAACGGCCAGTCGTACCCAAGATCTGCGGTTGCGAGACCGGTTTGTGTTTGCACTGGGCACTGGTTCAAATTCTGCCTGTGCTTTCTGACAGGACAAGTTGGTGGAACTGCTTTCCGGCCAAGTCCAGGCTGGTGACAGAGTTCTGGTGTTCACTTCCACAAAAAGGTGCGCGAAATCTTGCTGCCCTCACAGGGATTGGGTTGCGAATTTGGCCCGTTCCCGGGTGAGGGGACCATTGGTTCATTGACGCAAGCAATTGGGTTTCAATTAGTCAGAGGTCACATTAGTTTATCACTGCAGTTTTATCGTTGAGGAAATGCGGTGTTTTCGGTTTCGAGGCAGTTCTCCGTTGTGAGTAATCCGCATACTGTCCCTGGTTTACGTCATTGCTTGGCCCCAGAGTGGGTTCTGCCTGAGCACATGGGTTTGGGCTGGAGTGCAGCACTGCAATGCTGTCGATGAGGCACGACCGGAAGAGCAGGTGGGTATTGAAGCCCCCCACCTGTTGTGGCTGGTGTGAACGCCTCTGCGGAAATCCCCCCCACATCAAACTGCAACAATGCAGCACTGTCTGTTTTTCAAACAATCTCATTCAATCTAATTGGGTCTCGCCCCCCTCACATCAAACAAAATGAAGGATTTCAATTAGTGCAATTAGCAACTCCAGAAACACTGATTCTGCACCTTTCCACAAAACCAGTATCCAATTTGTTAAACATGCGGTGGTGCTGCAGAGCGCCGGGACGCTGCAGTGTGTAGAACATAGAACCACATAAGAGTTGCACTCTGTGGCAAAATGACAGGGGATCACCAGAAACTTTGGGAGTCCAAAAATGACCCTAACGTCTAAAGCGTATGAAGAGGGTTCAAATGAACATGACTTCAATGCAAATGGATCCCAAAACATGTCTGATTGAAAATATGCAACAGGGTCGGACGGCACCTTTCCGGTGTTAATGCACCAGCAAAAAATGTGTCCATGGAGGAAAAGGGTCCAAGGGAAGGGCAGCGAATGGCGATCGGCTAATAGGCGCTTCTAGCTGCACACGAGAGAAATACACAGAGGCAACCTGCATCCCCCCCTCATCCCCATTTCACATACATCCCAAACCACCTTCTTTAAGTAGGTCTTCCCCCCCCCCCCTCCCTCCTGCTGTTGTACTGAGGTTGTTGTTGCTTGTTTGGGGTTTTTTTCTATAAGTGAGACAAGGGGCGGCTCCTCTTGGTTGCAAGAAATATTCTATTGCCAATACAGTGCCCAAACCCAAACCCGCGTGTGCCCAAACCTAACCCTCAGTCGTCGCTGATTTGACCGAGGGAATAACGCCCCTCCTCCTGAACCACAGTGGAAGGGGGAGACTCCCATCCACGCTTTTGCACATTGAGCTGAGGGTGTAGTGTTCACATCGATGGTGTGACGTCGTCAAAAGATTAATTTGCACTCAGTTATCAGGTTTGTTTGCTCAATGATCCAAGTTTCTGTAACCCTGCGGCGCCAGGGCGCAGAAAGCATTCTGAATGGTGACATTGACCGTGATGATATGACTCGTGATGAAAACACCTTTGTGGAATTCAGCACAAATGTTAGATCCACCAGGATGCCCAATTTTGGCATCCCATTCCACGAATCTGTCGACCCCAATGTCTTCCTGCCGCACCTGGTCATCCAATTTCAGTCATGGTGTAGTATGGGGTACAATTACATGCATGGGCTCTGCCATATGTACAAAACCTTCCATTTTCTTCCTTATGGTCTTCAGGCCCTTTGTGTCGCACGGCGGTATGCTGGCCATGGTTTGATTTGACTAGCCTTCTACTGTTTTGTTTTTCCAGGATGTGCGACCAATTGGCCCGCACTTTGGAAGGCCGCAACCGCATCCCTTGCGTCTCCATCCATGGAGACCGCGAGCAGCGGGAGCGTGATGCAGCTTTGGCCGCCTTCAAGAATGGGCGGTCCCCAGTCATGGTGGCAACGGACGTGGCTGCCCGAGGACTGGATATCAAGGGTGTGAAGATGGTCATCAATTTTGATGCCGCCAACAATGCAGAGGATTATGTCCATCGTATTGGTCGTACTGGACGTGCAGGTCAGCTGTACATTTATTGTGCTGTGCAGGCGGCAGCTCACAACGGCATTGTTGGTGGCATTTGCAAATTAAAAATAGATTTTCCCCTCTTGTCGCGAGCAGCAGCCTCTAAGGGGGGTGGCCTGTTCGAATCCAGACCCCCCCCCCCCCCTAAGACCTCTGATGGGCCCCCAGGCGGTACGGGAAACCGAAGGGCAGGGGCCAGGCGCGGAAGTTCCCTGGCGGCGAACGAAAAAACCACACCGGTGGGCATTCCGCCGTAGCCGAGGGGGACGGATGCACCAGGCCTTACCCGGAGGCGCCCCTGCGCGCTTTGGGGGAGACCAGAGGGGGCCGAAGATTTGAACGAATTCATGCTGATATTTTCAGTACCCCTCTGTATCTCTCTGTCTCCTGCTGTCTTTTATCATTTGCACCATTTTGCTGAATGCACAGGTCAGCTGTTGTGACGACCAGGGACGCCTGGTCTGATACCTGTACTGACTGTTCTGCTGAGGTTCAACCAGGCATGGCATAGAGAATAAAGATGCACTTATGCCATGCTGAGGAGTGCATTACCTCTGTCTGTTTGCTGCTCTGTTTCTGATTCTCTCTCTTTTTAGATCAACAAATTTCCCTCATAATCTAGGTCATACCCCCCTAAGACCTAGCACCGATATGTTGGTCACCCCTGCCAGGTCTAGCTCTGCTTCTGAACTGATCTCCTCCTCTTCGATCCAGAGAGGAAGAGGGGCTGACACAGACCAGTCCCCAGCAGACACAGATAATTGAGAATAAAGATGCACTTGTGCCTTACTGTTGAGTGCATTACCTCTGGTATGCATTTGTCGGTTTTTCAACTTGGTCTCACCCCCCCACCCTGGCACATTACCTCTGGTTTGCATTGTTAATTTTTAATTAGGTTTCACCCCCGCCCCCCCGGGACCCCTGCGGCTGACCTTCCGACGCATGAAAGTTTTCGCACACAGCTGGGTGTCAATATTCGAACAGGCCTCCCCCTTGACAGCCATGGTAGCCCCGTGCAGGGGTCAGGATAGCATGCATTGTGTCGCACAATGTTTTGCTGCTGTGCCAGGTGAGAAGGGTTTGGCCGTCACCTTGCTTACACCCGACGAAACAAAGCAGGCTCGTGAGATTGCTGATGTCATGATCAAGACCGGCAAGGTTTGTGTACGATGGTTTGCCAAGTTTCTCCGTGCGTTGCGCCTGGTTCGGGTTGCGCTTCGTCATTGCGTTTCCATTTCACGCTGCTCTTTTTTTGCCCTTAGAGAGTGCCTGATGAGTTGGCAGACATGGCCCGTAATGCCCGCCGCAGCGGAGGCAATTCCCGCTATGGCGGAGGCAAGGGTTACGGCAAGGGTGGATACGGCAAAGGGAATCGAGGTGGCTATGGTGGAAACAGGTACGTGTCGTTGATGTGATTTGAGTATCTGAAGTAAGCGGGTCGCTCGGCACGTTCGTTGTGGTCTTGTTGAGCGCATTGCACTGTTACAGTTTCATTTTCGAATATCCCAAAAATAGCCTCTGTGGACGCAGAATGCAAATCCTTTCCGGTTGACGCGATTGTAAAGGGTGACGAATTTGTTTTGCTATTGTCGGCCTGTCAGGGCATCCTGGTTGAGAGAATTCCATTTTTGTCCACAGACATGGAGGGAATTCTAACTATTTTGCTTTCCGAGCAAATTAATTTGTCTCTCAGTATGTTTTTTGCAGTGTTCATGTGTGCTGGCACCGCTCGCTCCGACCGTTGTGGCATGTGATTGCGACAGACACAGAAAATGATGTCGGTGCAATAGCTCAGCCATCGCATGTGGCGCCGCTTCTTCCATTCGTTGCGCGTGTTTCACAGTCATTACACGCTTGGTCTCCTGCGCAGGTGCTTCAAGGTGCCGCCATCATTTTTGTCACCATGGTGTGCAACAGATGTTTACCCATGACACCTGATCTGCGAGGAATGTATGGTCACTTCGTGTACTGACGCGAGTCTGTGTCTGGATGGAACACGCCAGACATGCAGAAGGAGGGTGTGCGATTATCAGTCACGCACCTGGAGTGTACTCCCAGATGTTCTCGGCAGCAATGCCTGCTGCCGGGTGCATCATGAAAATTGGGTGGTGTATCTGCACACAGTTATTTTCTCTTTTGCTGCGTTGTTCTGCAGGCAGCTGAGCCGTGGGATGCCGGTGCACCACCTGCTTTGTGAATGGTGCTCGAGCTCTGGCACCATATGAATATACAACTAATTAAGCATTGGTTGTATGATTGCATGTGGCCTTTGATGCTGTCTATCATTCGCATCATTTGTGAGGCTGTGCGTATGTACAAAAGGAGGAGGTTTCATGGTTTTTACCTGTTGTGCTTTGTGTTGGTCGAAAGCTGGTTGGCAAGCGGCCCATTAGCTTTCTGCCTTTCCTATCTCTTCACGTTCACCATGAACGATTGTCGCGGCGAGAGGATGGCGCCCATGGAGCCCCACCTGAGTCGCCCTCTCGCTGTCACTTCCCTCCTTTGTGTTCTGTGTAATTTCTGCTGAATGGCAAACACCAGAAGATAAAGCAGTATATTTTTATGTGATTAGAATTTTTTTTCGGTTGAAACAATGGCTCATCTTATTTCAGAACACTCCTTTCTATTCTATGGTCTGGGCTGGTCAGTTTCCATGCTGCTATCTGACTGTTATCACTGTCATATCACTGTCACACAACCATTCTAGTAGTGTAGTGCATTCTCTTGCTCCTTCTCTGTCTCTCCCCCCTCCAATTTTACCACGATGTTGTTGCCCGTTCTTCAGTTGTCATGGATGCCAGATACTAGTCCCCTGCACCATGGCCCCAGATGTGGGTGCTTTGAGCTTATGGGGATGGTATATGCAAATGTTGTATTGAACATTGTTGGTAAATCCCTCCTCCGTGGACAGCACATGCAGCTGGGTCCATGCAAGATGCTTATGAGGACCCTCTGCGCATAGGATCCTGGAGTGTTCGTCTACGACCCTCTCTCTATTCCTTCTTGATCAGGGTAGCCTTACAACCATAAGGATTGGGCCATTCTTTTGACGACTGATTTGGAGAGGAAGTGTGGTGTGCACCGAAACTTTTGTGTACACCGACCCCCAAGCCCAAGGAAGCGCGCATAGTGCATCTGCATAGTGCATCTGCTCAATCAGTTTCATCCAGTTTTAGGTCTGGGCGAATCCGACTTGGATTGTCTGGCACTTTCGGCGCTGTTACATGAGACATTACCTGCTTCGGCTAAATAATTAGCAGGAGTGTTGAAAAGTTGAAATGTGCCTTTTTAAACGTTTGAGCCACAGCGAGCCAATCTTCATTGAATGGTCAAGGGTTGGTGTTAAGGGCAGGAATGGGATATTTGAAGTTTGAGGATCATCTCAAGTGATTGGGAATCTGTCATGTATGGACAGAAGAAGAAATACATATTGGTGCACCATCAGGTGTCGGTTCATTGCCATTGGTGGGGATTGCCTTTTCAGGACCATTTCCCAAGGACATTCATTGTTTGATCTCTGAGGGTTCAGTGATTTCAGTTGCTGTGATTTGCTGTGTCATGTATCAAAATTGGGTATGAAACAATGCAATGTCCAATTTTTTTGCATGGTGGAGAGTTAAGAAACAATATGGTACAATTTTCAGAAATTTACAACCACGGAAAAACCCGCATAAAGCTCTGAAAATTGGCTATTTCGGGGGACAAATGACCTTTTTAGAAGGAAAAAAAACTGTTTCACTCCTATACAACTCCATATACATGTGTTCTAAAAATGATAGAGACTCAAAAAGCCTTGGATAGTCCCACCTACAGGCCGGGCGGATTGCAAAACCAAACAAACTCACAAAAAAATACCAATTTCAAGTGCACGGCCCAAGGGAGTAAAGCGACAAGTGAGCTTAGCATGGGCCAAAATAGTGGTAATGCAACCTTAAATTCCAAACTTGGGTCAATGATGGATGCAAAAATGTGTACAAAAACACTTTAACAACCCCAAGCCCATAAAAATATGCATTTTACTACTACAGCTTTTGTCATCAATGTTAAGTGATAAAACATCATTAGTATATTAGCTGGAGATTTTGCCTTCCCATGGTGTGATGCAAAAGCGAAAAGCGGATCTCAAAAACCTTTCGCTTTTCATGTACAATGACCTTCAACAAATGGTCACATCTGCCTTGGTCGGTGAAGAGGTGAGCTATCTAGTTTTGTTGGTGTAGCAGCACTCCCTTTAAACCCTTCGTGAAACTTTTTCAACAATGCATGATGACCATGTAAAATGCAGAGTTTTCTTTAACAACAATACCTTTTATTTGCTACAGATAACCAAATGCAAAAAAAAAATGCATCCACAAAGAAAAACCTTAACCAAATTGCTGGCATGTAGTGTGAATAGTCTTTCTTACATGAATAATTTTGCAACTTGCCTCAAATGCATCTTGTTTTCCGATGCCACAACCTTGCTTCCACTGATTTAGGAAAAATTCAATCACCATTCTGGTTGACTGGCAGGATACAACTCTTTCTAAGCTATAAATTTTTTTGGCACAACGAAAAAGCCATTTACGCAGCTTTGTATGCTCCATCTGCTGAGCCTATCTGTCAGCCAGTCTGTACTCACTCCCGCGCAGCCCATAACACAAAGCAACACTCCCTCCCACCACCCCTCCTGCCCTACTGGCCCGCAAGCCTGCCCAGCTCTCCCTTCCTCCGCCCCTCTATCCCTAAAACCAGCCTACAACCCCACCCAGCTCTCTCTGCCTCCACCCGTCCTGCTGCTATTGTACAGGGCAATCCAAACTATTCAGTGCAACAGCCATTGGCTGAGCCAATTACTGCTGCTGAAAAACAGACACACTGTATTGGAAAAATCATTTTCTCTTTTGCAGATACATGGGCATGCACTCAAGCCCTTTGAAAACCAAACGGTTGTTTTATTGTTGCTGATTTGCAAATAATTTGCTCGTTACCGAGCACAATACCTGCAACCAGTGGCACTGCGGTTTTCTCAATTCCATCTCTCAGAAAAGTATGCACCACCTAATCACTACGCATGCAGCATGGATCATGGAGCATCATGGATGATTGTTCGATGCACTTCGACCGGCAGACCACATGCATAGCAACATTTTGACCCAAAAATGTGTGTTGATTAACACTTCATTGCGGCTTTTGTATTGGCATGCCTAAATGCAACTATCTTTGGAAACATACAAATCAAAGACATTAGTGACCATCGCATAGTCGGACGATGATTCGTTCTGTGGACAAGGCAGTGCAAGTTATGGCACACCATTGCTGACCCTACAGGGGGTGGTAATAGTTCATATATGCAGCGGTTGGTAAAAGGTGATTTAAAATGTGTTTTTAATGCAGCGGTTGGTAACAGGCTGGTGTTTTTCCATGTAAAAGTTGGTACCAACATAGTCCTCTTTTCTTTACCTTAATGTTTCTTTGTTTTTTCTATTTCTAAGCCATTATGATGTCCCGTTTGAAAAACCGGAATGCTTTCTTTTGGTTGAATTTTTCTTTTTCTTTTACAGGGCTTATTCTTCTGTTGTAGAACCATCATTTCTTCCTCGAAAACTCCTAGGGTTTTCATTTGTATAACACTGGTACTATTTTTCGATCCCCGTTTTTTCAAAACATTACACTTTTTTTTCCTACACCCTGCACTCTTGCTATTTGTGTAAAATGTTTGTCTTCCTTTTTTTTTTTTTTTCAACTAGTAAGAAAAAGTGCTTTTCAAATGCTTTATGGTATACTTTAGTTGTATTAGAGGTGCTCTAAGCACTCAGGCATTTTTATCTTCGTGTTGGCCCAACCAAAAGGGGTGATAACACATTTTGACCTATGGAACCAAACACTAAATCAGGATGTGGTGTGGACCCCTTTATCCCCAAGCTATAGGCACTAAAACATCTTTTCCTGAGTTGCCGAGGCACTGACATACTGAAGGTAGAGCCTATGAATTTATCTATGTTTTTTCATGAATTCTTAGCTATCCTAGTGGTATGCACCCTAGGGGGCTGGGGCACCTCTTTTTGAGAGGTCCTGGGTTCAATACCCAGTCAGCCTAGCTAAGTAGGAATATCCCATGTGACATGGCAATGACCTCATCGCCACAAGCCATGCCACCTCAGCACCTATGGGACCCAAAAACAAAGAGTGCACATCTCAAGATGGCACTGTGGATGATAGTGAGCCCTTGGGGCAGTTTTCCAATCAGTTTTTCTCAAACATGTAAAATATTTCATCCTGAGTTGCAATGTATGCCAATGGCTGTGGTCTATTGTTGATAGTTGTTTTTATCTAACCCTTTGTGAGTGCAGCCCTTCATGCTTTGATCCTGACCTTCTTCTACTTGCTTATCTCTGGCTTGGGTTATCCTGGATTGGTTGTATTTCAACAATAAAACATTTTCGTCATC
Organism: Eutreptiella sp. 'Long Island Sound 2002'; assembly: GCA_964036045.1. Taxonomy (NCBI): domain Eukaryota; phylum Euglenozoa; class Euglenophyceae; order Eutreptiales; family Eutreptiaceae; genus Eutreptiella; species Eutreptiella sp. 'Long Island Sound 2002'. The sequence goes on along the minus strand of OZ038391.1, from coordinate 40,216,727 downwards.
AAAAAACAAGCAGCAGGAACCCTACACCAGCAGCAAGCAGCAGGAGAGACACAACAAGCACACAGTGTTAAAATCACTATAAAACTTTCTGGTAGCAAGAGGCATACTGTCTCTGCGTACTGGCAGCAACCCTGTGCCGTACATCCAGTGCGCCGAGATCAGTCATATATAAGCAAGAAGGGCGAACGAATATGGACACCAAGAAAGAGGACACCGACGTGAAGATGGCGCTTGAGGCACCAGCAATGCCAGCACCTGGTGAACCTGGAACTCGACCTAGCGGTGTGCCTTCGGAGCCCTTACATGGGCCAGTGGACGGGGCGGAGGATTCGATGGAAGGACTTCAGCCGGCCTTCCGGGGCATATCAGTTGAGGAGGTGGACACCCATCCTGTGAAGAGAAAGAGAGAGACAGAGCAGGATGCTGGAGAAAGCATAGCAGACGAAGGAGCAGACCAAGGGCACGACCCGACGATCAATCCTACCTTCGAGGGCGCACCAAGAGCTTCTGGCCTCCACGCATCACCCTCTCCTATAACCACCACACTCCCAACTCCAGACCCAGCCGCTGCAACATCCACACCCAAAACCAACCCGCCTATGGCTGAGGGCATAGGCTTTACTGGTATGCCTACCTACCCTGCCTATGGTGTGAACCCACCTACCACTGCGTCTAGAGGCAACTACTACCAGTGAGCCGGTGACCTCCAGTTCTACGCCGCAATGGTATGCGGCTGACTATCACAATCCTCTATCCGCTACGGGAGCCTGTGTCGATGCTCCTGGGTATGCAACCTTGAGTGGGTTGAGGAGAGGACCTGCGTCATGCGGGAGCAGGAGCAGAGGATCGGGGATATCCTCCAACAGGTCCCTGACGCGTTCGGAGATCGACGAGGTGCTCCGAGGAGCCACCTTCAAAAATGTTGGCGACCTCATTCAAGACATTCGAGATAAACTGGAGCCCCTGATACCGCCCCAAGCATCACCTACCACGGTGGGAATGTCACCCCATCGAGTACAGGCCAACCACCTGGTGGCAGGGCTGACAAACACCTTGGGGAGCCTGAGGAGCCGACCAATGCCGACCCCTGCAGCATTACCTAGAGGCCCTTTTGTGCCGAGGACGGCCTAGCCACCCTACAGTCACGTGGGGAATTCTACGAGAGCCGAGCTGGACCGGCTGGGGCTGACACCCTTGAGGGCAATGGTGGATGTGGAGCCCTACGGCTCCAATGACCTAGGCGGAGATCCCTCCGATGATGAACCGCCGTCGACGACTTTTGGTTTGCCCTCAGAGGATGTCGACCCGGAGAACCCTGAGAACCCAAGTGGGAAGAAGAAGAAGAAGAAGAGGAAGACCCGACGCCCTGGGGGACGCAGGTCTCAGAAGGCTAAGGCTATTGCCACCTCCAAGATCGTGGTCAATCTGCCTGAGTTCACAGGCAAGGACCTCAGCGAGTTCGCTGAGAATTTTGGCCGGTTTCTCCGATTGAACTTCAAACCCACGCTAGTGGACAGATCAAGTGCGATCTGCTCCTGCAGTGCTGCAAGACCAAGTACCTGAAGAAGCAGGTCAGGCAGATCGTGGCTAAGTCTGCCACCTTTGCTGATGTGTTGGTTGCCTTGGAGAGGCAGTACCCGACCTATGAAACCGACCTCTCCATCACGGCCGAGATCCAGAACCTGCCCATGCTGCCCAACGACCCCAAACCTGGCAGGGTCTCTGAGCTGTTGGCTGACCTGGATCACTGCGCTGGACGATTGACGCCCGGTTCCTACAGTAGCGACGACGTGCTTTTCTGGTTGGTGGCTAAGCTCCCTGGAGAGCTGTGGGACGAGTGCCGTTCAACGGCAGAGCGCACAGCTAGAGCCCTCCACTACGAGGATCTATGTGTACTACTCTTGGAGCTCGCGCTTGAGGAAGAAAGCAATCAGCACTTGAACAACTACCGTCCTGGAGGTGGAGGGTCTGGAGGTCATGGCAAAGGGTACCAAGGATCCAGACCTGGGCAGGGGACTACCCCCAAACACGCCCGTATCATGGAAAACGTCAAGGAGCTCTTCTGGTGTGATGCTAGGGACGAGCAGGGCCACCTGCAGCACGCCCATGACTGCGAGCAGCGAGACTGCTTCGTAGTCCAAGGGAAGAAGCAGGAGAAGAACACCGGCGCCAAGGCGAAGATGCCGGATCACTACAGGTGTACTATCACGTGTGCCTTCTGTGGGAAGAGGAAGCACTACGAGGATGAGTGCTACCACAAGCAGCGCCTGTCGGCGAAGCTGAAGGGTGAAGATCCCGGCAAAGGCTCAGGCAAAGGTGGAGGCAAAGGCAAAGGCAACAACTCCGGCAAGGGCAAGTCGAAAGAACGTGGACCAGGGCAAGACTAAAGTCAAGGTGGACGAGGAGGAGGCGCTAACCGCCAGCCAGACAAGGACAACAAGAACACGGACAAGAACGGAGGCAACCCTAACCCTAATCCAGGGGGGAACTCCGAGCCCTCTAGAGGGCAGTCTGGTCCCACCACACGCTCGCAGACGCAGGCCCAGCGAGAACAAGGAGCCAAGCGTGAGCATGAAGGTGGTGATGACGGCAACGCTAAGAAGAGGAGCCGTTTCATGAGGATGGCCCGCAAATTGCGAAACAAGGGGTTCGAGGTGACCTGTCCCGCAGAGTTCTGACGGGGACGCTCCGGTGGGGCCCTGGACTTGGTGTTCTGGGTACGTATCCAGCTAGGGGGGCGCGAATACCTGGGGGTATTGGATACTGGCGCAAGCATATCTATAGTGGCCAAGAAAATTTTACCTTGTGGGAGCAGGAAGAACACCCTGACCACCGCGGCTATACGAATGGGGGACGGACATGTGGTGCACAGCTGCGGGGACTGTGAAGTGGAGGTACCTATGGGCTCTCGAACTATAGCCCATTGGTTCTATGTGATGGACACTAAGGCCACCTTGGTCAAGACCTTCCTCAGTTCACTGAACCTGGGATTCCCGTAGGCCATCCCGAAAGAGGGGCAGTAAAATTTGTAGCTGCAGTTCTTCCCCTTGCGGCAGTAAAGGTCCAGTACATGCTGCTTGTCGCTGGTGAACAACTCTATCCTCAGGTCTTCTCTAAAGTAACCCAACTCCTTCAGACCTTGGTCTAGGACTTCCCCCAATAGTTGATAGTCCTCAGTTTTGGAGGCCGCCAAAATTTCCGAGGGCTCCTCCTTCGATACCCTCAGGTAGCTCGAGGTATGTTCCGACTGCTCCAGTGGCACAGACTCTCTGCCACTGCCGTGGTCCACGTAGAGGAGGTAGGGCGCTTGCAGCGTTAGGGATTGTATCTGGGAGTGCTGCACGAAGAAGTCAGTCCCCATGGAACGTTCCCGTATGGTCCTGTGTTCCCCCGATTGAGGAACCCATGGGGGCAATCGGAGGGGGTTTCCACGAGATGGGGAAGGGCAGTGTGCGGGCTGCGATCGCCTCTGAACGGTATCTGTCAGACGACGAATTCACATTGCATTATATGCACGTGCATGATCAGCCATTTATAGCAAAGAACGATGAGCATGTTGAGGAAATTTCAATGAACCAAAGATACATGATTTGATTTGGAGGGTTTGGAAAAGTAAGGTTAAACGAATCCCTTGTCTTTTGTGCTTGGTCTGGCTTTTTCTTTGCTGGTGCGAAGCACCAGCAAAAGAAAAGCCTTATTATGCTTTTAGCCATTTTGGGGTCACCTTTCTATGTCCGAAATGTAGCCGGGCGGTGACAAACAAACGGAAAAACACTCCTTTGCCTTGTGTTTAAGCTAGCAGCGCAAGGACAAGGACGGTGCATTGGGCAAGATTAGCGACACAGGGTGCAAATAGCATACAATTGACATATTCATAACTCAGGCCTATTGTATCGGATTTTGACGAAATTAAGGGTAATTTTGGTCAATTTGGGGGTTTTCTTTGCATTTATGAGCTGAAAAAGGCACCTGAGTGCGCTGAAAACTGTCAAATCGAAAAGCGGTGCTAAAACGAAATGACAGCGGTTGCTCAATTAAACAGCAAAACGAGGCTTTTAGAATCATTTATAAATCTAGTCTTAGATTGAAATTTCGTGCATTGTAGCCCGATTTCACTTTGGACAGTCAAAATGAAAGATCGCAAATGCCGGCGACTGCAAAATGCACGCGTGCACAGCAACTAAATAATATGGCAAATCGATTTCTTGAGATTGGGGGCCTGTGGCTTACATATAGTGTTGTTCGGCATCCCAACTTTGCTAGAGCACCTTTAAATCGCATCCCTAGCTTATATGGAATTAGTGGATGCCGGTAAAGAAGTTAAACCCTTGTAAAGGTCCTAACTTTGCAAAACAGCCATGATTGATCGAAACAAATATGACGGCACGAATCAGCCCTTTGAGGCAGTCATTTAGAGGGGCTGCATGGTAGACTTTTGGGATATGTTTCATTTCGGCGCGCGGATTGTATATAATGGCATAAGGACTGCTTTTAGAGGGGGGCGGGGCCCCATTCCCCGGCCCCCCAATTAAAAGCCCCCCATGGGGGGGGAGAGTGAACGAGTACTGGCGAAACCTCCTTGACAGGCTGACTATCAGCTCTGTTCGGTTACCTAATGAGGCCATCTACGTGCCTCTGGGGCATAAGACGCCTATTGGGAAACCTGGATGGGGAAGTATGCTCAGCGTGGTGGACGGAGGTCTTACCTCCATCCCCTCGGAGGATTAGGACTCGAATTCGGTCCACGCTATACAACGAGAAAGCGATGGACTCGCCTTGGTTGACTTGAAGGATCGACTACGACCTCAAGATGCTATTGAGACTATACCCGGAGGAGATGAATACGTCGTGACTAACACCAACACCCCCAACTCTCCTTGCCATGTACCTGTTCCTGATGGAGTCTCCGAGTGTGGACTATCCGAGCTACCTAGCTCTATCCACTCAGATGACGAAACTGAGCACGACGCCTTCTTCGTGCAGACCTGTGTGGAGGAAGTGGAGAATGCCGAGTACGTTGCCCCACTGAAACCCCTACTCTCCATGAGGGTGGAAGGCCCCGTGGACGAGGAGCTGGACCCTCGATCCAGGCTAAGGGAGTATGTGGACTCCAAGAGGAAGTTGGTGGCAAAAAAGCTATGCTACGCTAACCCTACCCGCAGCTCATGGCCACTGAAGCAAGGACGTATGGGAGATCTATCCGAATTGAAGGAGGACCTGAAACAGAAGATCACCACCTGGCAAAGGGAGGTAGATCTTAAGCTCATGAAGAGCGTGTAGGGTGCCCACGTCAGGACCCCAGAGGAGGACAACCTCTCGGAGGAATGTGTATGTGAACCCCCTCGAGCGTGCCTATGTTGCCATCGTCCATCGGAGATGGTTGAACGAGACCTACTATATGCCTACCAAGGGTTGAAGGACACTACCAAGGGCGAAGAGTCGGTGGAGGATCACCTCCCGACGTCTATTACTCAAGGGGCAAGCAACTTACACTCTGACGAGGACATGGAGGACAAGATCAAGCTATTGGACCCGCGGGTGCAGACGCTTATAAGGACCTATCTGGAGGTGTCGGGAGAACTACCCCCTCCAGCCTCATGTGACAAGCTGGTACAGATGGACCTCAAGCTGAAACCTGAGTTCGTGGGTCACAAGATCCGGAGGAGACCCTATCCAGCTCCTAAAGAGCAGGCCGACAAGATTGAGCGACAGATACAAGAATGTATCGACGCTGGCCTAGTCCTGGAGTACAAGGACGGGGACTACCCCCAACACTGCAGCCCCTGTTTCCTGGTGGCTAAACCTGGGTCTACAGCCAAACGGCTGGTAGTGGACTACGGAGAGCTGAACAAGAAAACGCTGAACCACTCAGGGTCCATTCCTAATATGGAGTCTACCCTTGAGAAGATGGCCTCCTGTCGCTACAAGACCAAGATGGACAAGAGGAGCGGATTCTGGCAAGTGGACGTGACGCCCAACGCTCAGGAGCTACTAGCCTTCATCACCCCTCAGGGGAGGGTGTTCAAATGGAAGGTCATGCCATTTGGCGTGGCCAACGCACCTGCTCTATTCCAAGAGCCGATGAACAAGATCTTGTCCATCCTACGAAGGAGACCTAAGGTGCAGAAACCTATATCCTGTGGGGCCCAGATGGAAGCACACATCGACGATGTATGCCTTGGGACCAATACCCAGGAGGACCACCTAATCCTCTTGGGTGAGTTGTTGTAACACAACCGATCACGGACCCAAACACCGTGTTGATCCAAGTCATGTTTTCATTGAAATCTCGAACTATTCTTGATCCCAAAAATTTCCTCAAATCGTCAAAACCTTTGATCCCGTCGTAACCCTTTTCCAAAACTCCAAAATGTCGATAGCTCTGTCATACATGTAAAGCACGTACAAGAACGCAAACACCAAACCCCAAAACATACACCGTCTTCTGGGAGTCCATCACCGTAGTCCACGATGTTGTTGTTTCGCCCGCACCATTGCAGGGCTCGTCAGGGGGACACAGTGGTGCTTGTCCCCTACATACTATATACACTGTGCACAACAAAGCGCATGCTTGATGCCACAAACCCACAGCAAACACCAGGACGTTCGACCATAACCGTAACCCAAACCAACAATCACGATGGATCAATAATAATCTAAAACTCATGAATCTACAATCATTTCACTCCAAAACATCGTAAATCCTGATCTTCATAATTATTCTGCCATGCTGGCAAATCTCCCTTGCGACGCGACAGAGGCGCGACGCGACAAAGGCGCGCACGCTGCAAGGCCTGTCCTAGTTGCCCCTGCTGCCCATTACACTCCCCTCCTAAGACCTGACAGGAGAATGAGGGTCTGATACAAAGGCAAATACCAATATATGGGCAGCAGGGGCAACACAACGTATTGCCATACTAAATCTCCGGGGGGGGGCATGCAGCGGTGGGGGACCCAGTACAACAGGACCACCCCACATACATATTCCTTGACAGAAAATGACCCCCTTCCCTGACGGGAGCATAACTGGGGGGCGAGGGATCCGTCAACGCTGCACGGCTGCCCAACAGTCGCAGCCCATGCCAAGCATGGTGGCCCCTCCTGGGCAAAGGGGGGGGCGCGGCACTCCAGCGGGCTGTCCTTAGCCCCCCTTTACCCCCAAGGATAAATATACAGGCGATCCTGCCTGAACTTGCAGAGGCATGCCACACCCCAACTACACCCGACGCTGACCAACACTGCCTGCCATGGACACATGCAACTTCAGTGGATAGCTGCTCTCAGCTGCCGAACAGCGACACACAACCCCAACAGACACCCACCCAGCTCGTACAATACCCGCCCCCGCCAGACCTTGTGCCACACACGATGAACCACCCACAATGTGACCCACCACGCACTTTCGCAGAAACAAATATAAAAAAAATAGATCCGAAACATAAAATTTACTCGGCGACTGAGATCGCCTTGGTCGGCGTTCGTCACTGCCGACTTCCAGATCGCCAATGGGCAGCAGCTCTTAGGACCCCAGAGTTCACTTCTCCTCCTCCCTTGCTGGATGAGGCTCCTTCGTTCCTTCGAACTTCACTTCTCCACTCAACCTTGGTCGTGGCTCCATCCTCGGCTGCCCGCGAAGAACTGCACACCTTCTTGGCGACCCACAGCTCTTCGCCAAATGCTCCTTCGCTGAGCGCTGCTGCTGCTGCTGCTTCGCTGAGCGCTCCTTCGTTCAGCGCGCCTGCACTGCACTCCTTCAGAGGATGCTGCATCGCTGAGCGCTCCTGCATGGCGCTCCTTGGCTGAGCGCTCCTTCGTTGAATGCTCCTTCGCTCCTGCGCTGAGCGCTCCTTCGTCGCGCTCCTTCGCTCCTGCGCTGAGCGCTCCTTTGTTGCGCTCCTTCGCTCTTGCGCTGAGCGCTCCTTCGTCGCGCTCCTTCGCTGCTGCGCTAAGCGCTCCTTTCGTTGCGCTCCTTCGCTCTTGCGCTGAGCGCTCCTTCGTTGCGCTCCTTCGCTGAACGCACCTGCACTGCCGCTGCGCTCCTTCACTGAGCGCTGCTGCTGCTGTTGGCCTCACCGCCAGTTCAGTAGGTCTACAGGATGTCTTAGATGACGATTTTGTAACAAAACCAATCACGGACCCAAACACCGTGTTGATCCAAGTCATGTTTTCATTGAAATCTCGAACTATTCTTGATCCCAAAAATTTCCTCAAATCGTCGAAACCTTTGATCCCGTCGTAACCCTTTTCCAAAACTCCAAAATGTCGATAGCTCTGTCATACACCCAAAGCACGTACAAGAACGCAAACACCAAACCCCAAAACATACACCGTCTTCTGGGAGTCCATCACCGGAGTCCACGATGTTGTTGTTTCGCCCGCACCATTGCAGGGCTCGTCAGGGGGACACAGTGGTGCTTGTCCCCTACATACTATATACACTGTGCACAACAAAGCGCATACTTGATGCCACAAACCCACAGCAAACACCAGGACGTTCGACCATAACCGTAATCGAAACCAACAATCACGATAGATCAATAATAATCTAAAACTCATGAATCTACAATCATTTCACTCCAAAACATCGTAAATCCTGATCTTCATAATTATTCTGCCATGCTGGCAAATCGCCCTTGCGACGCGACAGAGGCGCGACGCGACAGACGCACGCACGCTGCAAGGCCTGTCCTAGTTGCCCCTGCTGCCCATTACAGTTGTTTGCAGTCTGCCAAGAGAACCACACACGACTCAAGCTGGAGAAGTGTGAGTTCATGCAGGAAACCATGCAGTACCTGGGGTTTGACGTTGGCTATGGCTGGTGGACCCCAGCGGCCTCTAAGGCCAAACCCCTGATGGACGCTAAGGTATGACACGAAGACCCCAAGAAAGGACTTCATGATGTACGCAGTTTCATTGGGGCGTGCAACTTCTATCGCCGCCATATCAAAAACTTCACCTACACCACCGCCATTCTGACGGACTTTATCAAGAAGAGTACTACTTGGCGCTGGGGCCCACAAGAGCAACAAGCGTTTGACGAGCTCAAAGACAAGGTGGCCAACGCTAAGTGCTTGGCTGCCTAGGGCACAAGGGAAGATTATCCTGGTGACCGACGCCAGCAATGTGGGCGGTGGTGGAACGTTGTTCCAATGGCAAGCACTAGAGAAGGAGGAGTTCGACTCGGCCATTTCCCAATGGGGGCCGGAAGGTCTCAACCGAGATGTAACTCTCAAGCACAGCTACCCTGACGACAAGTGGGTCCTAGTACCTCTGGGCCACTGGAACTGGAAATGGAACCAGGCCAGGGGGAACTACTCCACCCATGAGCAGGAATTGCTCGCGGGTATGCTAGTGCTATCCTCACAAGCACGACTGTTGGGGAGTAACCCTGTGGTCTGGCTGTGCGACCAAGAGCTGGTCCGCACTTTCTAGAAGGGCCCTCCACCTGAGAAGGCCAAGCAACGGCGCTGGTGGACCTACCTCAGTCAACTACGGTTGACGGTACACCATATCTAGGGAGTGAAGAACGAGTGTGCAGATTACATCAGCCGCAACAACTTTGACGCCCTGATTGGTGCCCGGTCTGAAGCGCTGGCTAAGGAGGCGTTCAGCCGTATGGACGTCCACTTGGACCTCAACATGACTATGATACTCCCCCTGGATGGACTCCAACAATCGGAGTAGAAAGTTATATAGTGATTTCAACACTGTGTTTGTGCCTCTCGTGCTGCTTGCTGCTGGTGTAGGGTTTCCTGCTGCTTGTTTTTGAAGAGGAAAATGTTTTAGTTGCTGAAATACAATCAATCCACGATAGCCCGAGCCAGAGATAAGCAAGTAGAAGAGAATGAGGATCAAAGCATGAGGGGCTGCAGTGTAAACAGTGAAAGATGTGAGAATATTCACAGAAACTGCAACTCAGGGCAAATCAGATTGCATATTCACAAAGATAGCTGAAATGTTTTGGAAAAAGAGTTGGAAAACTGCCCCATGGTCACTCAATCTCCATAGTGCCATCTTAGGAGATGTGCACTCTTTGTTTTGGGTCCCATATGAGCTGAGGTGGCAGGGCATGTGGCGATGAGGTCACTGCCATGTCACATGGGATCTTCCTACTTAGCTAGGCTGACCGGGAATTGAACCCAGGACCTCTCAAAAAGAGGTGCCCAGCCCCCTAGGGTGCATACCACTAGGACAGCTAAGAATTCATGAGAAAACATAGGCAAATTCATAGGCTCTGCCCTGGATATGTCAGTTCTCAGTCGACTCAGGAAAAGATGTATTGCCTCACATTGATAGGGGATTAAGGGGTCCACTCCGTATCCTGACTTAGTGTTTGGTTCCAAAGGTCAAAATGTGTTATCACCACTTTTGGTTGGGCCAATACTAAGATAGAAATGCCTTTGTGCTTGGAGCACCTCTAATACAACTAGAGCATACCCTAAAGCATTGGAAAAGCACTTTTTCTTACTCCCCCCTTGTGCTGTGGTGGCCACCACTGTCGCACTTTCAGGAAAAAGGGATTTTCTCTTGGCCTTTCCTTGGTTTCCAAATCTACTTTAAAATACCTATAGTTTCCCTCACACAGAAAAATGGACGCTCACCATGGCTGGCGCCTTTTTGCTGCTTTGTTCGTGACATTTCCTACAGAAAGCTCAGCGCTCATGGCGCTGCCGGGGTTCCTGTGGCTTGGTTGGGTTAGTTTGGGAGCATGCCAAAAACATATGCATGTGCATCCCTCCATCCAGGACGCAGCGCGACACTAACCCAACGCCAGACTCTGTATGCACATCCGCTCTGGTTGTGAAAACCTGCTGGCGACCTGCTGTCCTGATCTTAGGGCGAAGGGAGTCGTCAAGAAATTAAATTGCCCCTTGGTGGGGTCTTGGGTTCTGCTCCGTCTCCTGGCTGCTTCTTTTTGGCCCAGAAAGCGGCCTACTCAGCGACTCTTTCGCGAGGATATCTGCACAGGCAGGAATGGGAGAATTATGGACGAATCCACGCAAGCGCGAAGCCACAACACCTAAATCTGTCAAATGACGGCCTAGAATTTTTCTAAGACAACACACCTGAGCAGAATCCGATCGTGCATCAGAAGCACATTTTTATAAAAATTGTAGTCATCTCTCGATTTTTTAAATCAAGAAATTCCTACGCATAAAAAGGCGGCGCGCAGGAGCGGCTCCTAGCGAAGCGCCGGAAAATACAGAAATAATGATGTTATAAACGGATGTCTCACGTAGACTTGGAAAATGACGAGACACACATTAATAAATCAACATACAGATTCCACCCACACTGACAGTAAGAATCAAATATCCAAGAATTCCAAAATCAACGAAAAGACTTCAATGAATCAGGTATAAACCACAGGTGTGCTCGTCTCGGATGCAGCATGCACATTGCTCGTCTCGTGTCTCCGTGAACGAGTCTTGGAGCAGCGCTAACAAACGATAGAGGGCTAGATTAGAAAGATTGCAGATGATTAGAGGTAAGATCAGGGTGATTAGACATACACACAAGTGCATAGCGACGCTTTTCGCTTGCGCCTCGTTTTTCTCCTCACCTTGCTTCACTCTCCAGCGGTAGGTAAGGTAGGTAAGCCCAGGTGCGGCCACCCACTGGTGGAGTTCGTGATTGTGGGTTAGATTTGTAGGAAAAGCAATGATTGGAACAGGTTGTTGGCAAACTCGTGCATGCTCGTGCATTCACACACGCATTAAAGGGTAGGCCACGCGAAATGCGCACGGTAAACCTTGTTTAGGTTACCCAGGGGCTCCTCGGTACGTTCTTTAAGAAAACCTGAGGAGTCTCTTAACGCTTGCTTGCTTGACAGGGCGTGTTTGAGGACAGTGTGTTATAGGTCACACTGAGAAGCGTATAATACGTGGAGTGTTTTTTGGTTCCTCAGCCGCAAACACCCCTTCATTGGCCTTTGCTTTACAGGTGGGCAGGTAGGGTGATTGGTGCAATAGCGTCCCATTTTTTCTTGCCCTGCTAAACAAGGGCGCTGATCACACAAACAATTGACTGCACCTCCGCCAGGAGTGGTGAGGGCAGTTCCACTCCATCGACATCCACGCTGTGCACGCATCAAGAGCAGCTCTTCCCTCCAAGCTTTAGCAGGGGAAATGCGTTGTGGCGTCCCCTGTTAGGCCACAGTCGCCCGACACGAGCGCCCCCCACGCGCCACCCCAGACGGCGAGAGCCCGCCCCCCACGGGGAGCCGGATCTGGGTGCCCCCCATCGACTGGGGGCGACACCTGGTCGGACACCCCGTGCCGGGGCGGGTGGACACCAAGGGCCGCACCCGCTACCACGAGCCCGACATGGCCCAACCCCCACCCGGCGCCACCCCCGACAGCACCAAAGAGTGGGAGCGGGAAACATGGGTAGCCCGGATGGCCTCCCTGAGCAACTTCCGGCACCACGTCCCGGTGGACATCCCCACCCCCGACCAGCAGCAGCCAGCCCCCTCCACGTACATGACCCTCATGTACAATCTGCACTACACCCTCTCCACCACCAACTACCTCGCACCGACAGACCACTGGGTGGTACACGGCACTGACTCCCTCGTCCCCGCCGACTACACCCCCCCCCCACACAACCCAGGCCCTGACACGTACGCCAGGGGGGACGACCCGGACGACCCCCACATCTTGGGCACGTGGGAACCCAAATCCCTGGACACGCTGCTCTCCATCCGCAGCGGCTACCAGGGCCTTGGTAGGGCGATGTATTGCCTCGCCAAGTGGACCCAACGGACCTGGGGGTTCCCCACGGACCGATGGGTGTGGGTGGTCACGCTGCGCCCCCAGCAGAGGGAAGCCCCCCCAAACCGCAGGGGACCCACCCCCCCACGCCCCACCACCCTACAACTCTGCCCGTAGATGGTGGCAGCCCCCCTCATGACGCTGCTGTGGCCGGGCCCAGACACCCCCACCCAAAACTACCACCATCTCACAGAGCAGGACATGCCCGGCATCCAGCGATGCTTCTTCCAGACCCTCGACTACCTCCAGCAAACACACCCGCACGTCCTGGAGCAGATATGGCCACCCACCGGGTAACCCACTTGCCCGCGCAGCCGAGACAACGCCGCCACGCCAGCACCAGCACGCACGGATCAACAGGGAAAACGCGCGCACACGCCCGGTGCCCGAACCTGCACCCTCGCTCTCTACTTACAGGACCCAGCATCATACGCCCGCCCCCGAAGCCCAGGACCCTCCGCCGTCTCCCACAGCCCTCTCCTCCGCCTCCGACTCCACAACCTCCAGCACCACGACCACCTCATCCACCACCACCACCACGTCCTCATCCAGCACTCCACCCCCCAGGCCGCGGGGGACACCTCCCAAACGGGCCCCCAAACCCGCCCCCACCGCGAGCAACCCCGCCGCCGCCAAGGCCCACGCCCCGACGAAGCCCACATCCACGACCCAGCCAAAACCCAAGACCGCCGCCAAACGGCCACCCAAACCCGTTGGCGCGCCACGACCGCAACCCGCAGCCAAGCCCAAACCCAAGTCCAAACCCGGCGCCACGACGGCAGCGCGAGCCCGGCCCCCCGAGGACGTCCTCTACAACATTCGGCCCCAGGCCCGAAGGCAGCAGCGCCCAGCGCGGCGCCCCCCCAACGTCACCGACGCCACCGCCACCACCTTTATGGCGGAGCGCGCCGCGGCCGAAGCACGACGCACCTCGTCCCGCCACCTCTCAAAGCCCGCACCCCAGGCCCACGGACCGCCCCCGACCAGGCCAGAACGACGCCAGGGTCCGCCAGCAGCGTCCCCGCCCCCCTACCAACCCTCGATGACAGCCCACATACAGCGCATGCCCCACTACCGCCGCCGCCGCGGGTCCCCGCCCAACCCCAAGGCGGAGACCGTGCGCGCACACCCGCGGGTCCAAATCCGCGCGCGCCCCCACTCCCCACGCACCCCGACGGAACAGGACTACGAGGAATCCCCCAGGCCCGCCACCGCCACCGGTCCCCACGACTCCGTCACACCCACCACGCCCACTCCTCCGCCCAAGACCGCAGGCCTGCCCAGGAACAGTGGTGGCAGCGCTGGACCCACACGCAGCTCTGCGAGCTGCGGAAGTGGGCCCGGGGAGAGCCCTCCCTCGAGGGCCTGGTCCATCGCCCCCGCAAGGGGTCGGTGGAGAACTGCCGCCTCCGGCCGCCGGGGGGGTGGATGCCGCAGGCCGCATGGGAAGCCATGCTGGCCGATGCGCTCCACCCCCTGGGAGTCCACCCCCGCAACCTCCCCGCGCCCCAGGACCACCCGTATGTCCTCAGGCGCCTGCGGGAGACCCTCCAGGAGACGCAGCGAGATGGCAACGCTTGTGGGACATCACCCAAAGCCCAGCCCCGCACAAACACACCCCCTCACCACCCCACAAGCGTCGGCGCACCGACACCGACGACACCCACAGCACCCCAGGAGCCCTGCGCGCCACACAACACGACGCGCCTGACCCCCCGGCCAGCGGCGCCGCCACCTAACCCCGTTACCCAGCAAACCACCACCACGGGGCGCCACGCCAGGCCCCGCCCAGAAGTCACCAAACGAACCGGACGCCGAAGGAAGCCAACGCACACGACAACGATCACGACTACGCCCAAAGGCACCGAACCCAGGCCCGCTACGGTCGCAACCGCCTAACCGAGCCAGAACCCAAGCACAAATCAAACCCGAGCCACACCCCGAAACCGCTAACCCTTGACTCCTAACCAAGCCCGCCGAGGGAACAACGTAACCACAGCCCACACCCACAGCCTGAGGGCCTGAGGGCAGATGGATGTCGCGCGATCACAGCAGAAGAAAAATGAAATACCCAGAAAATGACACACCGCCAGAAAAAATAAAGCGAAAAATCGTCTTTTCCGACCTCAGAAACCCCCACAACAATTTTACGCCGCTGTTTGGCGAGGTCGCAAAATATAGGACACTCACCAAAAAGGACGAACAATAGAGTCGCGACGGCGAAGGAGCTGAGCGTTGCTTGCCCCAAACCACCTAGCAAAGTGCGTGCCCTAGGCGCTAGGGGCTTGTGCGCGCCCCAAAACAAACCACACATAGACAACAACAACGCCACCGGCCGCCGACAAGCAAGTATGTTATATGCCGCGCAACGCGAGAAACCAACGAAACAAGCACAACGCGGTAAGAGGTAGACAAGGAGAGAACAAGTATGTAACGAACCGCACCGCGGTAGAGATATACCACGAGTACACGACCAAGCAATGCAAGCCCGCTCACGTAGGGAATACGACGACGCCGTAACACGCGAAGGGGATCACAACAAAAGAAAAAAGAAGCCGCACAAGTACACAAGTATGTTGCATGTCATGCATGAATAATACACACAAGCAACAACAACGCCACCGGCCGCCGAAAAGCAACTATGTTATATGCCAAATATTGTATGCATAGCGCCGTAACAAACGCAATACAACGAAGTTACGTGTCAAGCAACGCCAAAGTGCGCCGCCACGAAAAGCGCAATGAAAACCGCACCGGCAAGGTAAACCAACAAGAGGTGGCACCGAATGAATGCCCATGCTCACTCCCGCTCACATAGGGAAAGAAAGGTATGCCCGTACGTGCGTGCCCGGAACGCCGCAAGGACATCACCGCCACGGACGAGCAAAAAATGGTGTGAAGGGACAAACAAGGGGGAGCAAAAAACCGACAAAGGAGAGAAGAACGCGCGAAGGAGGCCACGCGCCACCGAGGTGAAGCAAAACACAAAAAAAAAAAAAAAACACACAAACACAAACTAAACATACACACGTGGCTAGTCGGGTCCAAGTATGTTGCATGCCACGCTACGCTACGCCACGAACACGAGACGAGAACGGCAACCACGCCAACAAAAGTAAAAGGTGACCACGAGGCGTAACCGAGACGTGCCCACCGCCCACCCGCACGTCCGCTTATGTAGGAGGCGAAAGGGAGCGCAAGGGGACAAAAGGTATGACGCCGCATGCAAACAAATGGTGTGCAAAGCCCACACCGCCACCAAGAACGCAAGTATGTTACCATGTCGTGCCACGTCGCCAACCGCCCGGCCCGCGCCACCAACCGAGACGGGGAAAAAAGAAATGGCCTTCGGCCAGGGAGTGGTTGTCACGGGGGGCTAACGGTCCTGCCCTGCGGTGCAATGCGGGGCAACCGTGACAACTGCTCTTACAGCACAACCACCCTTTTTGTGGCGATGAATAGAACACACAAATAGCCAGGGAGGGAGACACGGGGAGGATACACACAAATAGCATAGCGCCGTCGTGTGCCGAGTCCCGACAAACACACGTACATGCACCCACGTTCTCTTCCCCTCACACGGCCCAAGGAGAAGCGTTTGCTCGTGTTTGCGTCGTCCGGGCGTTAAAGTAGGGTTGTCTTAGACGCTTAGGCAAGTATTGCGTCGCGCCGTCGTCTCACATTAGCGAACGCCCGGCAAGGCGGGAGGACTAGGACACGTAAAGGTAGTGGGGAAAGAAACAGGTATGTTGCATGTCACGCCACGCGCGCGGAACGGGCAACGAGCAAAGGTAGCGGCCAAAGGGGTGTGGAGTCAAGACGGGAGCAAGTGGGACAATAAACCTACGCACACGCCGGTCGCACACGCATGTCGCATGACGTACCAGCCAGCTCGAGGTGCCGTGTTGCGACAAAACCGCCGCCGCCGCACGCCCGTTTACGCCCTCTCCTCTCTCTACGCAGGTACAAAGGAGGAAGCCCGGGCCGACAAGGAAAAAGACAGAGACACACAACAAAGCGGAGGCAGGGAAAAAGTGCATGTCAGTGAGAAGGGTAGAGGAAAGGGTAAAGAGCAACGAAGCCGCGAAAGGGACGAGGGGAAGCCAGCGGACGAGCAAGGGGCGCGCACAGGGGAGGGGACACGTCGGGCACACGGCGAGCACAACAACGCACCGAGACACCGGAGAGGGGAGCACCGGAGGACCAAGGGAAGAGCGGCACCACGCACCACGACACGCACGGCACAGACACCACACACACCGCACACACCCAACGAACCCCGGCAACCCGCCCAGCAGTGGGCGGGCAGTCGGGAGAGGGACAGCGCCTGACCCCAGGCGCCCCTCACAATGGTGGAAGGCACCCCCCCCGGGGACGCCCTTCCGCCACCCCCACAGCGGGCAACGCCGGCCCGCAAGGGCGCACGCTGTGGGGCCGGTGCTGGGTCCCCACGCCCGCAGCGACCGCGCCCGGGACACGCGGGTCGGGGAACCCTTGCTGCCCGCTCCAGAGGACGGGCGGCCGGGTAAGGGACAGCGCCTGACACCAGGCGCCCCTCACAACTGTGGAAGGCACCCCCCCCCCGGGGACGCCCTTCGGCCACCCCCACACCGAGCAACGCCGGCCCGCAAGGGCGCACGCTGTGGGGCCGGTGCTGGGTCCACAGGCCCGCATCGACCGCACCCGGGACACACGGGTTGCGGAACCCTGGCTGCCCGCTCCAGAGGACGGGCGGCCGGGGGAGGGACAGCGCCTGACACCAGGCGCCCCTCACAACGGTGGAAGGCACCCCCCCCGGGGACGCCCTTCCGCCACCCGCACAGCGAGCAACGCCGGCCCGCAAGGGCGCACGCTGTGGGGCCGGTGCTGGGTCCACACGCCCGCATCGACCGCACCCGGGACACACGGGTCGCGGAACCCTGGCCGCCCGCTCCAGAGGACGGGCGGCCGGGGGGAGGGACAGCGCCTGACACCAGGCGCTCCTCACAACGGTGGAAGGCACCCCCCCGGGGACGCCCTTCCGCCACTCCCACAGCGAGCAACGCCGGCCCGCAAGGGCGCACGCTGTGGGGCCGGTGCTGGGTCCACACGCCCGCATCGACCGCACCCGGGACACACGGGTCGCGGAACCCGGGATGCCCGCTCCAGAGGACGGGCAGTCCGGGGAGGGACAGCGCCTGACACCAGGCAACCCTCACAACTGTGGAAAGCACCCCCCCCGGGGACGCCCCTCCGCCACCCCCACAGCGAACAACGCCGGCCCGCAAGGGCGCACGCTGTGGGGCCGGTGCTGGGTCCACACGCCCGCATCGACCGCACCCGGGACACACGGGTCGCGGAACCCTGGCTGCCCGCTCCAGAGGACGGGCGGCCGGGGGAGGGACAGCGCCTGACACCAGGCGCCCCTCACAACACGGTGGAAGGTACCCCCCCCGGGGACGCCCTTCCGCCACCCCCACAGCGAGCAACGCCCTCCCGCAAGGGCGCACGCTGGGGGGCTGGTGCTGGGTTCACACGCCCGCATTGACCGCACCCGGGACACACGGGTCAGGGAACCCTGGCTGCCCGCTCCAGAGGACGGGCGGCTGGGGGAGGGACAGCGCCTGACAACAGGCGCCCCTCACAACGGTGGAAGGCACCCCCCCCGGGGACGCCCCTCCGCCACCCCCACAGCGAGCAATGCCGGCCCGCAAGGACGCACGCTGTGGGGCCGGTGCTGGGTCCACACGCCTGCATCGACCGCACCCGGGACACACGGGTCGCGGAACCCTGGCCGCCCGCTCCAGAGGACGGGCGGTCGGGGGAGGGACAGCGCCTGACACCAGGCGCCCCTCGCAACGGCGGAAAGCACCCCCCCGGGGACGCCTTTCCGCCACCCCCACAGCAAGCAACGCCGGCCCGCAAGGGCGCACGCTGTGGGGCCGGTGCTGGGTCCACACGCCCGCATCGACCGCACCCGGGACACACGGGTCGCGGAACCCTGGCCGCCCGCTCCAGAGGACGGGCGGCCGGGGGGAGGGACAGCGCCTGACACCAGGCGCTCCTCACAACGGTGGAAGGCACCCCCCCGGGGACGCCCTTCCGCCACCCCCACAGCGAGCAACGCCGGCCCGCAAGGGCGCACGCTGTGGGGCCGGTGCTGGGTCCACACGCCCGCATCGACCGCACCTGGGACACACGGGTCGCGGAACCCGGGATGCCCGCTCCAGAGGCCGGGCGGTCGGGGGAGGGACAGCGCCTGACACCAGGCGACCCTCACAACTGTGGAAGGCACCCCCCCCGGGGACGCCCCTCCGCCACCCCCACAGCGAACAACGCCGGCCCGCAAGGGCGCACGCTGTGGGGCCCGTGCTGGGTCCACACGCCCGCATCGACCGCACCCGGGACACACGGGTCGCGGAACCCTGGCTGCCCGCTCCAGAGGACGGGCGGCCGGGGGAGGGACAGCGCCTGACACCAGGCGCCCCTCACAACACGGTGGAAGGTACCCCCCCCGGGGACGCCCTTCCGCCACCCCCACAGCGAGCAACGCCGGCCCGCAAGGGCGCACGCTGGGGGGCCGGTGCTGGGTTCACACGCCCGCATTGACCGCACCGGGACACACGGGTCAGGGAACCCTGGCTGCCCGCTCCAGAGGACGGGCGGCCGGGGGAGGGACAGCGCCTGACACCAGGCGCCCCTCACAACGGTGGAAGGCACCCCCCCGGGGACGCCCTTCCGCCACCCCCACAGCGAGCAACGCCGGCCCGCAAGGACGCACGCTGTGGGGCCGGTGCTGGGTCCACACGCCTGCATCGACCGCACCCGGGACACACGGGTCGCGGAACCCTGGCCGCCCGCTCCAGAGGACGGGCGGTCGGGGGAGGGACAGCGCCTGACACCAGGCGCCCCTCGCAACGGCGGAAAGCACCCCCCCGGGGGACGCCTTTCCGCCACCCCCACAGCAAGCAACGCCGGCCCGCAAGGGCGCACGCTGTGGGGCCGGTGCTGGGTCCACACGCCCGCATCCACCCCCCCCGGGACACACGGGTCGCGGAACCCTGGCCGCCCGCTCCAGAGGACGGGCGGCCGGGGGGAGGGACAGCGCCTGACACCAGGCGCTCCTCACAACGGTGGAAGGCACCCCCCCGGGGACGCCCTTCCGCCACCCCCACACCGAGCAACGCCGGCCCGCAAGGGCGCACGCTATGGGGCCGGTGCTGGGTCCACACGCCCGCATCGACCGCACCCGGGACACACGGGTCGCGGAACCCGGGATGCCCGCTCCAGAGGCCGGGCGGTCGGGGGAGGGACAGCGCCTGACACCAGGCGACCCTCACAACTGTGGAAGGCACCCCCCCCGGGGACGCCCCTCCGCCACCCCCACAGCGAACAACGCCGGCCCGCAAGGGCGCACGCTGTGGGGCCGGTGCTGGGTCCACACGCCCGCATCGACCGCACCCGGGACACACGGGTCGCGGAACCCTGGCTGCCCGCTCCAGAGGACGGGCGGCCGGAGGAGGGACAGCGCCTGACACCAGGCGCCCCTCACAACGGTGGAAGGTACCCCCCCTGGGGACGCCCTTCCGCCACCCCCACAGCGAGCAACGCCGGCCCGCAAGGGCGCACGCTGGGGGGCCGGTGCTGGGCTCACACGCCCGCATTGACCGCACCCGGGACACACGGGTCACGGAACCCTGGCTGCCCGATCCAGAGGACAGGCGGCCGGGGGAGGGACAGCGCCTGACACCAGGCGCCCCTCACAACGGTGGAAGGCACCCCCCCGGGGACGCCCTTCCGCCACCCCCACAGCGAGCAACGCCGGCCCGCAAGGACACACGCTGTGGGGCCGGTGCTGGGTCCACACGCCTGCATCGACCGCACCCGGGACACACGGGTCGCGGAACCCTGGCCGCCCGCTCCAGAGGACGGGCGGTCGGGGGAGGGACAGCGCCTGACACCAGGCGCCCCTCACAACACGGTGGAAGGCACCCCCCCGGGGGACGCCATTCCGCCACCCCCACAGCAAGCAACGCCGGCCCGCAAGGGCGCACGCTGTGGGGCCGGTGCTGGGTCCACATGCCCGCATCGACCGCACCCGGGACACACGGGTCGCGGAACCCTGGCTGCCCGCTCCAAAGGACGGGCGGCCGGGGGAGGGACAGCGCCTGACACCAGGCGCCCCTCACAACGGTGGAAGGCACCCCCCCCGGGGACGCCCTTCAGCCACCCCCACAGCGAGCAACGCCGGCCCGCAAGGGCGCACGCTGGGGGGCCAGTGCTGGGTTCACACGCCCGTATCGACCGCACCCGGGACACACAGGTCGCGGAACCCTGGCTGCCCGCTCCAGAGGACGGGCGGCCGGCGGAGGGACAGCGCCTGACAACAGGCGCCCCTCACAACGGTGGAAAGCACCCCCCCCGGGGACGCCCTTCCGCCAACCTCACAGCGAGCAACGCCAGCCCGCAAGGGCGCACGCTGTGGGGCCGGTTATGGGTCACCACGCCCGCACCGACCGCACCCGGGACATACGGGACGCGGAACCCTGGCTGCCCGCTCCAGAGGACGGGCAGCCGAGGGAGGGACAGCGCCTGACACCAGGCGCCCCTCACAACGGTGGAAGGCACCCCCCCGGGGACGCCCTTCCGCCACACCCACAGCGAGCAACGCCGGCCCGCAAGGGCGCACGCTGTGGGGCCGGTGCTGGGTCCGCACGCCCGCACCGACCGCACCCGGGACACGCGGGACGCGGAACCCTGGCTGCCCGCGCCAAAGGACGGGCGGCCAGGGGAGGGACAGCGCCTGACACCATGCGCCCCTCACAACGCTGGAAAGCACCCCCCCCCAGGGACGCCCCTCCGCCACCCCCGCAGCAAGCAACGCCGGCCCGCAAGGGCGCACGCTGCGGGGCCGGTGCTGGATCCCCACACCCGCACCGACCGCACCCAGGACACACGGGACGCGGAACCCTGGCTGCCCGCTCCAGAGGACGGGCGGCCAGGGGAGGGACAGCGCCTGACACCAGGCGCCCCTCGCAACGGCGGAAAGCACCCCCCCCGGGGACGCCCTTCCGCCACCCCCACAGCGAGCAACGCCGACCCGCAAGGGCGCACGTTGTGGGGCCGGTGCAGGGTCCCCACGCCCGCAGCGACCGCACCCGGGACACACGGGACGCGGAACCCTGGCTGCCCGCTCCAGAGGACGGGCGGCCAGGGGAGGGACAGCGCCTGACACCGGGCGCCCCTCACAACGGCGGAAAGCACCCCCCCCGGGGACGCCCTTCCGCCACCCCCACGGCGAGCAACGCCGGCCCGCAAGGGCGCACGCGCTGTGGGACCGGTGCTGGGTCCCCACGCTCGCACCGACCACACCCGGGACACACGGGACGCGGAACCCTGGCTGCCCGCTCCAGAGGACGGATGGCCGGGGGAGGGACAGCGCCTGACACCAGGCGCCCCTCACAATGGTGGAAGGCGACCCCCCCGGGGACGTTCTTCCGCCACCCCCACAGCGGACAACGCCGGGCCGCAAAGGCACACGCTGTGGGGCCGGTGCTGGGTCCCCACGCCCGAACCGACCGCACCCGGGACACACGGGTCACGGAACCCCGGCTGCCCGCTCCAGAGGACGGGCGGCCGGGGGAGGGACAGCGCCTGACACCAGGCGCCCCTCACAACGGTGGAAGCCACCCCCCGGGGACGCCCTTCCGCCACCATCGCGGCGAGTGACGCCAGCCCGCAAGGGCGCACGCCGTGGGGCCGGTGCTGGGTCCCCACGCCCGCACCGACCGCACCCGGGACACACGGGTCACGGAACCCCGGCTGCCCGCTCCAGAGGACGGGCGGCCGGGGGAGGGACAGCGCCTGACACCAGGCGCCCCTCACAACGGTGGAAGCCACCCCCCGGGGACGCCCTTCCGCCACCATCGCGGCGAGTGACGCCAGCCCGCAGGGGCGCGCGCTGCGGGGCCAGTGCTGGGTCCCCACGCCCGCACCGACCGCACCCGGGACACACGGGACGCGGAACCCTGACTGCCCGCTCCAGAGGACGGACGGTCGGGGGAGGGACAGCGCCTGACACCAGGCGCCCCTCACAACGGTGGAAGGCGCCCCCCCCGGGGACGCCCTTCCGCCACCCCCACAGCGAGCAACGCCGGCCCGCAAGGGCGCACGCTGTGTGGCCGGTGCTGGGTCCCCACGCCCGCAGCGACCGCACCCGGGACACACGGGTCGCGGAATCCTGGCTGCCCGCTCCAGAGGACGGGCGGCCGGGGGAGGGACAGCGCCTGACACCAGGCGCCCCTCACAACGGTGGAAGGCACCCCCCCCGGGGACGCCCTTCCGCCACCCCCACAGCGAGCAACGCTGGCCCGCAAGGGTGCACACTGTGGGGCCGGTGCTGGGCCCGCACGCCCGCATCAACCGCACCCGGGACACACGGGTCGCGGAACCCTGGCCGCCCGGAGGACGGGCGACTAGGAGAGGGACAGCGCCTAACACCAGACGCCCCTCGCAACGCTGGAAAGCGCCCCCCCAGGGATGCCCATCCACCACCCCCACACCGAGCAACGCACCAGCGCACCAACGCATCAGCAACGGGACATCCGCACCCCACCCCCTGCTCTTAGACACAGCGACACAGCAATGGCGGAACCCGCGGCACCACGCAAGACACGCCCCCGATCTCCGACGCTGGACGAAGCACACGAGGTCATCAGGGCGCTGGGACTCAGAGACGGCGAAGGAGACCCCCAACAAGGGGACGCGGGCACGGACTCCGACCACGAGGCATCGCCGGAGCCCCCAACAGGAGGCGCGCCCGCGGAGCCTGCGCCGCCGGCGGGCAGCGTACCCGCGATCTGCCCCGCGTGGAAGCGGGGCCACCGCGCCGGCGAAGGCTGGTGCCCCAAACAGCACCCCCAGCCTGGCCCCGATGACGGAGCGTTGCCCGAGGTGAAACCCGCGGCCGCACGCGCCGCCCTACGCTACGGGGTGGCGCAGGGCTGGATCCTGGATGAGACCGCGCGCGGCAGCGTAACTATCCAGGAGGCCGTCGACCGAGTCACCCACGCGGGACAGGCGGCAGTGGCCTTGCACACCCGGGGCCGCCACGGAGGACCCGCAGAGGGGATCATTGTGGAACCCTCGGGAATGGTGCTGGTCCTGGCGGCGGACATGGTCCGAGGGGTGCTCCACGCGTCCCGCGTGCGGCGGGCGTGCCCACAGTGGACCATCCAGGTGTACACCCCCCCGCGGGCGTGGCCCTTTTCCACGTGGGCGGTGCTCGCCGTCATGTGGCACCTGGCACCCGAGGACGCCCCCACAGGGACCGCAGAGGACATCGCCCGGGACCTCCACACCTGGCCGGCCGACCAGGATTACCCCTGGCGCAGGCCCCGGGGCGGCCTCCCGGTGGCACCAGCGGCAGAGGGGCTCAGCCTCGCGGCAACCCTCCAACGGCACCCCGACAAGCAGGCATGCCACTTCCTGCAGACGGGCACGGTCCCGGCCACCCCGCCAGACTCCGAGTGGCGATGGGACGCAGGGGTGGCGCAACCGCTGCCGGGCCCCTGGACCCTCCCGTTGTGGTACTTGCCCATGGGCACCTTGGCCCACGCCACCCAGGCCGTCAAGGGGGCTTTCCCGCAGCCGCTCCTCCCCGGCGTGGCCCTGCTCCGCAGCCTGCAGGCGGGGGCCGCCTGGGTATGGTGGAAGGAAGGAAAGGGGCGCTCGAGCCCCTATTTCCCCATGGTCCAGGGCCAGGCGCTGATCCACGCCGAGGGCATGGGGACCGTGGAATGGGGGGCGATCGTGCCCGGCACGGCGTGCAGGTGGATCACGGCGACCGCCCCACAGCCCATGCGATCGCCGCCGGCCCGCCACCGCCTCCTACGGATGGTCCCCTCTTTGGCCCCCCAGCATGCCTTTACAAGAGACGTGTGGAAGGCCGTACTGAGCCACACCAGGGAGTGGCTAACGAACCCGGGTACGCGGTACCCGCCGGGACCGGTGCTCGAACAGCTCACGGCCCCCACACCCGGGGTCCTCCACGCCCTACACAGGGCGTCGGCCCTCACGAAGCAGCTCAACGACGAAGTGCTGGACCTGGCGCTGGAGCCGCTGCGGGTGCTCTACCCGCAAGCCCACATCCCACCCGCGGGCACGTCCAACCGCCTAGGCCGCCTGGGGTTGCAGCGCCGCGTCGAGGCCGCGCACCCAAGAGGCGTGGTGGAACAGTGGCTAACGCTCCGCAACCCGTCCACCGCGGAGGGCCACTTGTACCTGCACCAACTCCTCTTCCAACCACGGGCAGCCCCGGAACACCGCCGGCAAAACCCGTACCACACGCACCCGGAGCGCCGAGGCGCGCAAAACTACCCGCAGCCAGTCCCGCCCGCCCTCCCGCCGGGGCAGGACCCGGAGGCGCTACAGCGGGGCCCCCCGCTCGACACCGCCACCACGGTACAGCAAAGGGGACGCGACGGCGCGGGTGGTGCCGAACCGGACTGCACGAACTGCGGAGCGGTGGCCTGGATGGCAGCCTGCAGGCACCTCGCCCGGGATGCCACGGGGCTCCGGCAGTACAGACCCACGGACCGCACGGCGCTGGCGTCCGCGGTCACGGCCGTCACCATGGGTCCCGTGGCGGCGTGGCCGGCGCAACCGCTGCCCCACGTCCCCTGCCGCGACACGCGGCCCCGTCGGCCGGCCGCGACGCACGCGCCGACGACTCCCCTCACGGCGGAGCAACTATACGTCGTCGCGGCGGCGTTGCTAGCAGACGGCGGGGAGAGCTTCGTCCACCACCACGGCCCGGCGCAGATTGCGGGATGCATACAAGGGCGTCAGCGTAACGCACCAGACCCGTGGCATGCCACACTCCGCGGGCGCACCCGCGTCTGGGGTGCGGGCGATGGCACACCCCCACCCGGGCCTAAGCAGGGGGAGGCACTGGTACTGCAGACGGCAGGCTACCAGGCCATCATACACGGCCACGCCGGAGGGTACCGGTGGCACGTCCTGGCCGGAGGCCGGTGGACGGTCTGGCACAGCACCGCCAGGCAAGGGGCTTTCCCGCCCCTGCCCCACGTCGACTGGCAGCAGGGGCCCACCCAGGCCTACTATATGTCGGCGGACCCCTGGCCGCTGGCGGTCCTGCTACACACTGTCAGCGCCCCCAACAAGAGGCAGGAACCGGGGTGGGTCAACCCCCCCACACTGGTGTGGAGCCCCGACCAGGAGGAGCATCTACGGGCCGCGTGGCAGGGAGACGCCATCAGGGCCACGGACGTCCCGGACCTCCACGCCGGGTTGAATCACGCACGCCTGCCCAGCGGCTACCCTGGCGGTGGCCCAACGGGGACAGCAGAACCCGCAGTGGGTGGTCTGCATGTTCAGCCCGGCGGACGCGCACATCGTCGTCTGCGACCCCGAACGCCTGCCGGGGCCTGAAGCCGTGATCCGCGTGGCAGACTGCACCCGCATGATCATCAAGGCGCTGCGGGAGGGCGAACACCACGCCCTCCTGCTCCAGGTCAGGCTGAAGGACAACGCCCGGGCGGCGAGGCCGGGAATGTGGCCGGCAGCGGCGCACCCCGCCGACATGGAGCTCCAGCTGGCGGTCCCGACCGCGGTGTACCACTGGCTACAGGCCTTCCACGACCTGCGATGGAGGGGCAAGCCCGAACGCCAAATCGGCTCCACGCACTGGCAAACGTGGCTGCAAGCAGACGCGCAGCGCGATGCCATCCGAGGTCTCGGGCCCGCGCCCGCGACGCAAGCCCTCGATGCGGCGGCCCCGGGCCGCACACTGGCACCACACACGGTGCCGCTGGCCAACCTGCCCTTCGAACCAGCGGCGGAGGGCGCCATTCGGAAGTCGGTGTCGCTCCCCCCGGCGCGGGGGGCCACGGAGCCGACGAAATGCCCCCTGTGTGCGGACAAGTACTACACCAGCGGGGCAATGCTGGAACACCTGGCGTGGCACGCGGTGCACGCTGCGGCCCCGGCGGACGACAAGGAGGCGGCCACCAACATCCTGCAGGGGAGAGCACGGAGGTCCGCATGGCACGCCCCGTACGCCCGGCGCCCCCCGCCCCAGGCAGCCGACCACGCAGATGGAGATGAGGAGGCACTCGGAGCGGCCCCGGGGGCCGGCGGTGCGGCCCCACCAGGGTCCATGTCCATCCCCGCGGGGCTGGCCCCCCTGGCCCCCCTGGCTCCCCCGGTCCCCCGGGCCCCCCTGTGGGCCCCGCTGGGAACGGGCTCAGCGGATGCGGCGCACCCAGATGCCCTGGCTGCGCCGGCGAACCCGGCGGCGATGCCGATGCGGGATAGCTGACTCCAGGAGGACATGACGGGCGACGCCCTGTGGCTCCTCTCGTGGAACCTGCGCAACGGCCTTGTGCCGCCAGACCGGTCCCTCCGGGACACACTCCGGCGGCGCCGGGGACCGGCGGCCTGCACCGACAAGGAGCACCTCATCACCGGCATGCTGCCCCAGGAGGGGGGCTTTGCCATCATGCTCCAGGAAACGGGGATCGCCACCAGGGCGCAGGAGATGCACGTGGCCGCGGCGCTCCGGGACAAGGGGTACACCGCCTTCTTCAGCAGCCGGCTGGCGGAGACGGGAGCCACCTCTACCTCGAGAGGGGGGGGCCTCCTCATCCCGGTCAGCAGCAGGTACGTGGCGGAGCACGAGGTGCTCAGCTTCACGGAAATTGTCCCCGGGAAGGCCGCGGCCCTGGAGATCCGCACGGACGGGGGAGGCCTCACCCTCATCAACGGCCACGGGCCGCAAGCAGGCTGCTCCCCGTGGGCGGGACGGGCGGCTTTCTGGGCCGACATACAAATGTATGCCACGGCACGCAGCCTCGGCGGGAGGTACCCGGTGGTCATCGCCGGCGACACCAACATCTACACTGATGTCCCCGCCAACCCGGCCACGGAGCATTTCCGAGCGGGCTGGGAGGCCTGCGGTTTCCGAAGGGCCGCGGCAGGCGGCGAGGAGGACATGACCCCCACGCTCCACCCGTCCCGGCACAGGGTGGACACCTTCCTGGTCAATGAGCCCCTCCTGCCGTGGTCCCTGCGGGAAAGCGTTTGGGCTCGCGGCATGGCACACCCCCACGTGGTCGGCTCGGACCACCTCCTGGTCCGCCTGGCCCTGCCGGGTCTCCTCAGCGCAGCGGGGCGCGCGGCGATGCCCACCCCCTACAGCCACACGGAGGGCCGCCTCCTCCTGTACGACGCCGAGGCCGCGCCCGTCCAACACTGCCTGTGGGCGGCGGTCACCGCCGCGCAGGATGAACCCTCCCTGGCGCCCTGGCTGGGACCCGCGGAGCAGCACGACTACGGGTCCATGCCCGCGGCCGCGGTGGACAAGGTTTTCGAACACCTCCACGCGACGCATGACGCCCTGGCGCGCGTGGTGGGACGCCGGCAGCCGTCTCCGGCGGGAACAGACCCGGCGGACGGGGACCTCCCGGAGAGCGGAAAGCAGCTCCAGGCAGCGGTCCTCCGCTATGACACCCTGGCAGCGCGCGCGCCGGCAGCGTACCAGGCGGACGCGGCCCGGCATGGCATCCGGTCCGAGGCGGCACTCCGGCTCACGGAGGAGCTGCAGGGTGTGTCGCCCGGGTTCCGCCCGACCACGCAGGGCCAGCTGCAGGAGGAGCTGGAGAGGCAAGCACCCGCTCTCGAGGAGGACATATGCCAGCTCCGCGCCCTCCTGGCGGCAGACCGCAAGCGCGCCATCAAGGACTTCTGGCGCCGCCACGCCCCCGACATCGCCCAGGGAACAAAAGCCGTGCGGGGAGGTATAGAGGTAGAGGCCCCAGGCCCGTCAGGCCTCTGGAACGTGCGGGTTCCCAACACCCAAACGCTCCTCACGGAGGCCCACGACGTGATGTTTGCAGTTCGCGCCTTCTGGCGAGAACTGTATGACAAACGCCCGGTGGACCTCCCGGGCTTCCAGGCAGTCCTCGGCCGCCAGGTCCCCCGGGTCCCTGAGGGGGCCTGGACACAGGTCCAGCAGTACTCCATGCAGGACCTGAAGTCCGCCCTGGAGAAGGCCGATGGCAAGGCCCCAGGTCCTAACCACGTGGAGGACCGTTTCATCAAGGCCCTCCCAGCACCCGTACAGTGGCTCCTGGTCCATTCCTACCGGGCCATCCTCCGCGGCACCCCGCCGCCGATGCACTGGAGGGTAGGTAGGTAGGTGCACTCGGTCGTGGAGAGGCGCCCGGTGGTTCCCCCTGGCGTCGCCCCTGTGACGAACAGGAAGAGGCTCCGCGCGTGAAGAGGGGAGGCGGCTTACATCCCGCTAGACCTGACTGTTGGCCCCCAACAAAGCGGCCCCGGGCTACACCGGGAGGGCTGATCGCCGCCGGCGTGACGTCCTTGTCTCGCCGGGAGGGTGTGCCCCCGTGCTTGCGCACGTCCCCTCCTTTGGGCGGAACCCTAGGGGTTCACCGGACTTCCTGGCGTATCCCGTTCCCAAGGCATGCATGCATGCTCTTGGTACTAGGGTTCCGAGGTGCTTGGGTGTCGC
This sequence comes from Eutreptiella sp. 'Long Island Sound 2002', assembly GCA_964036045.1. Taxonomy (NCBI): domain Eukaryota; phylum Euglenozoa; class Euglenophyceae; order Eutreptiales; family Eutreptiaceae; genus Eutreptiella; species Eutreptiella sp. 'Long Island Sound 2002'. Next base: position 40,187,423 of record OZ038391.1, on the reverse strand, counting down.
ACGCTCCGCCTCGAGTCCCAAAGCAGCGCTGGCCTTAGGATGCAGCCTTACCCCCGGTCTCCGGATCTCGTTTGGCCGGGTCACCTGCATGGCGCGGGCTGCCTCAGTGCCCGGGCTGTGGGCACTGGGTTTCCTACTGTTGGCTTGCGTTGGTGGTTGGGTCCGGGTTGCGGTTGGTCGTGGGTTTTGTTTTCACCTGCCTGTCGTGGCTGGGGTCTTGGGTGGGTGTGTTTGGGCTCGGTTTGTGGTGTTGTCCCTCTTTTGCCGGCTGTTTGTGGTGTTCGTGATTGGGCTTTGGTGTCGGCCCGCTTTCGGGACGTGTGTGGTTTCGTGCGCGTTTCCCTTGCCCCCCGCCGTTTCCGGTTCCGGTGTGCGGTGTGGGCGTGCGTGCTGGGCCCGGGTCTCGGCTGTGCCCCGCCCTTCTTGGCTGGGTTGTCGGGGTGTGTTTTTTGCGCTTTTTTTTTTCCTTTTTTTTTTTTTTTTCCGGTTTCTGGGTGTTCCGGTCCCGGGCCTTGTGGTCTCTCCCCCCGTCTCCTTTCTTTTCGGCTGGGCTGCTGGTTTTTTTTTTTTTGTGGGTGTCTGCTTGTTTCGGTGCCCCTTTTCCCGGTGGGCCGCTGTTCCTGGCTTGGTGTTGCCGGTTTTTGCTGGGTGGTCCGCCTGTGCCTGTTTGGGGGTCCTGTCTTCGGTGCCTTCTGGGTGGGGGGTTTGGCCTCCTTCTGTGTTTTTGGCGGGCGGTTTGGTGGCTGTGTGTGGCTGGTGTGTTGGTGGGGTCCCTCGCCACTCCTGGCGGAGGTTCCTGTGTGCTACTCCCCGCCACTCCTGGCTGGGTTTCGCTGCCGGTGGTGGTGGGCGGTCCCCGCCACTCCTGGCTGGGGTCCGCTGGCGCTGGTGGTGTGTGGTGTGTGGTGTGTGGCGCAGGTGTGTTGGTGGGGTTGTGGCTGGTGCGTGGTGTGGTTGGTCCCTCGCCACTCCTGGCGGAGGTTCCTGTGTGCTACTCCCCGCCACTCCTGGCTGGGTTTCGCTGCCGCTGGTGCTGGGCGGACCCCGCCACTCCTGCCTGGGGTCTGTTGGCGGCGTTGCTGTGTGGTGTGTGGTGTGTGGCGGTGGTGTGTTGGTGGGGTTGTGGCTGCTGTGTGGTGTGGTTGGTCCCTCGCCACTCCTGGCGGAGGTTCCTGTGTGCTACTCCCCGCCACTCCTGGCTGGGTCTCGCTGCCGGTGGTGGTGGGCGGTCCCCGCCACTCCTGGCTGGGGTCCGCTGGCGGTGGTGCTGTGTGGTGTGTGGTGTGTGGCGGTGGTGTGTTGGTGGGGTTGTGGCTGGTGCGTGGTGTGGTTGGTCCCTCGCCACTCCTGGCGGAGGTCCCTGTGTGCTACTCCCCGCCATTCCTGGCTGGGTTTCGCTGCCGCTGGTGGTGGGCGGACCCCGCCACTCCTGGCTGGGGTCCGTTGGCGGCGTTGCTGTGTGGTGTGTGGTGTGTGGCGGTGGTGTGTTGGTGGGGTTGTGGCTGGTCTGTGGTGTGGTTGGTCCCTCGCCACTCCTGGCGGAGGTTCCTGTGTGCTACTCCCCGCCAGTCCTGGCTGGGTTTCGCTGCCGGTGGTGGTGGGCGGTCCCCGCCACTCCTGGCTGGGGTCCGCTTGCGGCGGTGGTGTGTGGTGTGTGGTGTGTGGTGTGTGGTGGTGGTGTGTTGGTGGGGTTGTGGCTGGTGTGTGGTGTGGTTGGTCCCTCGCCACTGCTGGCGGTGGTTCCTTTGTGCTTCTCCCCGCCACTCCTGGCTGGGTTTTGCTGCCGCTGGTGGTGGGCGGTCCCCGCCACTCCTGGCTGGGGTCCGTTGGCGGCGGTGGTGTGTGGTATGTGGTGTGTGGTGTGTGGTGGTGGTGTGTTGTTGGGGTTGTGGTTGGTGTGTGGCGTGTGGCGGTGGTGTGTCGTTGGGGTTGTGGTTGGTGTGCGGTGTGGTTGGTCCCTCGCCACTCCTGGCTGTGGTCCCTGTGTGCTACTCCCCGCCACTCCTGGCCGGGTTTCGCTGCCGGTGGTGGCGGGTGGTCCCCGCCACTCCTGGCTGGGGTCCGTTGGCGGCGGTGGTGTGTGGTGTGTGGTGTGTGGTGTGTTGGTGGGGTCCCTCGCCACTCCTGGCGGTGGTTCCTATGTGCTACTCCCCGCCACTCCTGGCTGCGTTTCGCTGGCGGCGGTGGTGTGTGGTGTGTGGTGTGTGGTGTGTGGCGGTGGTGTGTTGTTGGGGTTGTGGTTGGTGTGTGGTGTGGTTGGTCCCTCGCCACTCCTGGCGGAGGTCCCTGTGTGCTACTCCCCGCCACTCCTGGCTGGGTTTCGCTGCCGGTGGTGGTGGGCGGTCCCCGCCACTCCTGGCTGGGGTCCGCTGGCGGCGGTGGTGTGTGGTGTGTGGTGTGTGGTGTGTGGCGGTGGTGTGTTGTTGGGGTTGTGGTTGGTGTGTGGTGTGGTTGGTCCCTCGCCACTCCTGGCGGAGGTCCCTGTGTGGTCCTAAAGACGTGGAGGCCCGTTTCATCAAGGCCCTCCCAGCACCCGTACAGTGGCTCCTGGTCCATTCCTACCGGGCCATCCTCCGCGGCGCCCCGCCGCCGATGCACTGGAGTGACGCGCACATCTGGCTCAGCCCCAAGGTACCGGGCTCTGCCAGACTGGACGACTACAGGCCCATAGCCCTGGGCCAGCTGGACATGAAGCTGCTCACGGGCCCCCTCACCCAGCGCATCACGGAAGTGCTCACACGGCACGGAGTGGTCAGCGACTGGCAGCAGGGGGCCCTCCCTGGCTCCAACACAGGCCCCCCGCTGTTCATGGCGCAGCGGCAGCTCCAGCGGGGAAGGCCCAACTACGTCTTCTCCTTTGACGCCCGCAAGGCCTTCGACACCGCCCCACACGGCGCCCTCCACCTCATCCTGCGCCACCTCTCCGTGCCGCCGGACGTCATCGACCTCCTGCTCTTCCTCCACACGTGCGCCAGGCTGCGCATCGTCACAGCAGACGGGCTAACGCAGCCCGTCTACATGCTACGCGCCGTCCGGCAGGGCAACCCCTGCTGTGTCACCTCCCGCCTCGCGGGACAGCCTGCAGGATGACCGGACCCTAGGGCTCACACGGGTGCCCACGCGGTGCCAGCAGGCAGCGGTGGCCCTCGTGGGTGCACTCGTCCACCACCGCGCAACCTCCGTGCGCGCCGAGGTCACCAAGATGTTCTGGGAGATAGCTGGCGCACACGGAATATGTCCCGAGGTGCACTACCCCGTCCCGGAGTTCGCGACTCTGGCGGGAGGCCACTGGGTCCACCGCATACCCCGGGCCCTGGCCGCCCTGGGAGTGGGGATGTACAACCCCATCGCGTGCCCCAGGGCGGCCCATGTCCAACTACAGTCCCCGCCGGGCAACATCGTCACGCTGCGCACCGCCAAGCTGCGACACCGCGACACGTGCAGCCTGACGGTGCCACGCACAACGCCGTGGCATGTGCACCACGGGCCACGCCACCCCTTCCCCGACAACGACGATCCGTGGCCGACGGCGGTGCGGGAGTGCCTCAACCAAAGCGCCGATGAACACCTCCACTATTGCCGCCGTGAGCAGGAGCCCACCAATCACCCCGCGTGGCGCGACGCCCTGGCCCACCTCTTCCACACCACCGGCACATGGGACCCCCGCCTGAGACTCGTCCACCCCACGAGGGCTAAGCAGGACGCCCACACCGGCCCACGGATGACCCAGGACGGCCTGCACCTCCACGTCGGGGGCTACCGCCGCCGGGACGGCCTGTCCCCCCCCTTGCGGGGGGCGGCGTACCACCCACCAGCAGCCCTCATGTACATCCTCCGCGACGTACTCGCGGAAAGCGAGCACCAAGAGCCTAACGCGGACGTGGCGTGGCCAGAGCCCTTGCGCCCCCGGCCCCACGCGCCGACGCCGTTGTGGTTGGTGACCACGGACGACCAATGCACCCAAGCGACGGGGCAAGCGCAGCTCCGGGCCGAGTGGGTAATAGTGCAAGTGGGGGCAGGCCAGCCCGAACCCCGTGGGCTCCCTCGTGGCACCGCCTTACTGGTGGCTACGGGGGTGCCGCACGACCCACACATGGCGGTACACGCGCTGGAGGACCAGCCGGAGGACACGGGACACCTGGTGGTGCACCAGCGCGGGGGCCCGGCGTGGCTCAAGGAACATGTGACGGCGCTACGGTCCTGGGCAATCACGGTCGCCGGAGCGGAGATCCGGCTGCACGACCACCCGGCGATCAGCCCAGGCGACACCAGGGCGCTGAGCGTGGACCGACTGACCCCCAGCCACCCCGACGTCCGGTGGCACTCCGCCGACATCAACGCCGGGTGGCTCAGCCCCACCGGATACTACTGGATCCCGGAGGCCTGGGGACACACCTCCTCTGACGCGTCCGGGGGCGGACCCTGCAAACACGCCACCAGCGTCGCTCTCGCCGCCGATCTCACCCGCACGTGGGCGGTGGCCATCTCGGGCACGGTGCCCGACGGGGAGGGGGTGGCCGCCTCCCTCCCCCTACAATACGGTGCCCACAGACCATGGGTCCACACGGTGGACGCCGAAGTCATCCTCCACCTCCTGCGGCACGCAGATCGCGAGCGGACCACGGGGGTCCCCGCGGGCGCAGCGAAGGTGGTCAACCAGATGCCCCTGAGGTGGCTCCGGGACGGCCTGTGCGCGCGAGGGCAACACGCCGGACACCCGTTCTGGTACGTCCGAGCCACCTCGCACCACAGTGACGCCCTACTGCACAAGGCGGACTGGGCGGCGTCCCAGGATACCGTCCTGCAGAACACGCCCCCGGACCCTGGCCACGCCCAACTCATTGTCGCCAGCCGTGACGGCCATCTCGATCTACGGCCCCCCACGATGCGGGTGCTCGGCGAGGTCGCGCAACGGGCGCAGACGGACCATGCGCTGACGCACCGGGGACACACACCTTTGGGCGCGGCCCACGCCACGGCCTACGTCCACGCCCGGGACCTCACCGCGGCGGCCACCAACCGCCGGGCGCTGCGGGCCCGAGATGGCCACACGCCGGTGCAGCGCAGGCTCCGCGTCCGGAAGGAGCGGCTCTCCGGCGTCGCCGTCGTCCCACAACCGTGCCTTTTCTGCGGCGGCCCGGAGGAGACCCCGGTGCACATGCAAGTGGGATGCGCCCACTCACGGCTCCTCTGGCCCCACTACCGCCAGGCGGTACACGAGGCGGCCCGCCACCTCCCACCTGGGGACAAGGCCCTGTGGGTGGCCTCGTGGCGCTCCGCAGGCGCCACGTGGACGGAGGTGTTCTGCTCCGGACTGGTGCCCGAGGACGCGGAGGCGCAGCTCCGCGCCATAACCCGGTACGACCCGCCGGGAGGGACCTCGGTGGACGATTTCCTCCACCACATGCTCCGGCTGGGGGACTTCGCGTGGGAGCTTCGCAACCACCGGCTGGAGCAACTCCTCCGCGAGCCCCAGAGCGCGGCGGCCCGGGCGCACCGGTGGCTCACTGCGGCGAAGGGCGACCACCCTCCCCCTCCCCCGCGCCCTGACAAGGACTTCGTAGCCTCCCTCCGTGTTGTGAATGGCACTCTAGAGTGCCCGCCCCAAGAGAGCCCCCACCCGTACCAGGACCTGCCGGGGGGGTTCTCGAGGCACCTACAAGACGCCCTCTTCCCACTGTGGATCATCGGGCGCGGCTCCATGACCGCATGGGAGGCGCGCATCGTGGGGGAGGAGTGGGCGCGGGAGTGGAGCCGGTGGTGCGCCGCCACGCGCGCCCCGGAGACCCCTGCGCAACGATACGCCGCCATCCCGCTCCGGTGGTGGGGGCCGGACACCCGGCCGAGACCCACCATGATCCGCGGGGCGGGGCCTGACCACCCGTGGGACGCGGCGACGGGGGAATGGCTGCAGGCGGCCCGGGGGCCGCAAACGGGATGGACTGGGGACGTGTCCTCACTCGTCAGGACACCCGTCCCGCCCCGCATCGTCCTTCACGCCGCCAACGTGCTCCGGGCTACGGAGATACGCACGTGGGGACACGCTGCGGCCACCGTCCGGTGGCACCCCCCAGAGGACGGGGCCACCCAACTCACCGTGGCGCACTTCAAAGCTGGGGGGCCGGTATACGACGACGCCCTGTCCCGGCTGGGCGACACCCAGGGGCCCTTGCTCCTCATGCTCCCCACCGGCATTGCAGCCGCGCTGCGCCAGGAGCTAGATGGCTGCGAAGGGCTGCGAGTGGGGTGGGAGGCAGTCGCGGACGGCACCCTGCTGACCCTCCTCCACAGAGACATCGCGAACAGGTGCCAATGGGATGCGCTGACGCCCCACCTCACCGGGCGCCACGTGTACATGGCGAGCCCCCCCCAGGGGCACCCCCGCCCGGCGTGGGACGACCTCATCGCCGCCTTCCACGACCACGGGATCCTCCCCGACGACACGTGGCAGGAGGTCCAGCGGAAGACGCTTGGCAAGGACTACCGGCGCCGCGTCCGCGCCCGCCTGCTGGAGATCCGGGACCCCCTCCGACAGAGGTGGGACGACCTCTGGCTTCGCCATCTCGACCCTTGGTCGCCGCCCTGCCACCTCCCACACACCTGCCAACTCTGCGGAGAATGTGACACGGTGTCCTCGGCAACGTCGACAGGCGCCAACAGGTGCGCGCGGTGCGCCCAGGTAGCCGCTCGCCCCTGGCCCGAACCACCCGCAGGCCCGCGCAGGCGCACAGAGGAGGAGGCCTTGCGCCGGCGCATTGAGGAGGCACACACCCCCTCGCACGAACAAGCGGGCCCCGCGGGCGCTGCCCTTCTGTGGATCCACGTGCACCTGCGGGACCCCACATCCGTTGCGCACCTGTCGCACGTGTTCGCCCCCTAACCCCCACCCGCCGCCGCCCTTTGCAGAGCCCGCAGCACCATGCCACGCCGACGGGGGGATGGGCCGGGGCACACCAGGGCCCGCCGCAGAGCGCAGGAGGCGGCAATCCGGGGCCTGGTGGCGGACGCGGTGGCGGAGGCACACGAAGCGCACGCTGCCGCACGGTGTGACCTGGAGGGCAGTGCGAGGGCTTTCCTCAACGAGACCGCCCTCCCGGCCGTCCGCGCCCTGAACGGAGCGGGGGCCCCTACGCTGCTCCCGGCAATGCACCGGATCGTGAACGCCGTCCGGCCGGGGCTCATCAGCCCGGAGGCGGCCCTCTACGGGCACTGGATGGAGTGGCGCGAGTCCAATCGGTCGGGCCGGCCCCTGTCCATGGGGGACACCCTGCGGCTGACGGGAGCAGGGTCTGCCATGTCCCTCCGCAGTAGCGCCCCAGCCCTGCTGCACGCCCTCAGGGCGCGCTACCCCGGGGACGCGGCCCCGTACCTGAACCAGGCGCGGGCCACGTACCCGGGAGGGGTGTCCGAGCTGAATGCGGCGCTCGACCTTCTACACCCGCCGGACGAGGACCTGGAGGTGGGCGAGGTCACGGTGTTCGTGGAAGGCGCGGACGAGGCGTCCGCCCGCCCCCGGCCGACCAACCCGGTGTACGACGGCACCAGGCCTACCCCCCCGTACGCCGTCGTCTACGAGGCGTTCCCCAGGGAGCCCACTTGGTTCCCCGCCCTCCCGCCGGCGACGCACGCGCCCCGCGGCTGGGCTAACCCACACCTGTCACCCCCCCTCTCCAGGACCAGGGGTGCCCACCACAGGGGGCAGGTCCTCTGGCAGGAGTGCCCTGGCACCCCCCTGCTCCTCCTCGTCGTCGCGACCCGCGGGGACCCGGGGCGGATCCTGGGGATCACCCCCACCCACCTCTATGGGGCAACACCCGAACCCCGCCCCCCCCTCCCGGCGCCCGCGGCGCGGGACGGAGTACACGCCTTCCTGCGAACACAGGAGGTCACCGCCGTTACGGGGGTCCACCTGGTGCGGCTGCCCCCGACACCGCTCGACGACCCCCGGGGACCAAGGGCCCTGGGCCCCGCCCCAGACTGGGAGATGTGGCGCGACGCGTGGGCCGCGTGGCTCCCCCGCCTCCCCTCCCAATGCCGGTGGATGGCCGCAGGCCCCCGGCCGTGCGGGGCTGACGCCACAGCCGGGCCCCACCCCCTCCCCCCCTCCCCCCCGCAGAGCACCACACGGCACTGCCCACGGCACGGCACTGATGCACCAGGAGGTAGTGGGAAGGGCGCGCCTGCCACCACGCATGCCTACCAGGGTAACAGTGATGGCAGACTCCGATGGGTCCCCCCAGCGGGACGACCGCCACCACCGCCGGTCCCGCTCCCGCTCCCCCGTCTCCTCCCCGGAGTGGACGGGGGAGACCCTCGCGGAGCGCGAGGAGCGGAGGCTGGCGGAGGCGGCGGTGCTGGTCGGGCCGCCGCCGCCGGCCCGGGAGCCTGGGCCAGGCGAGACGGCCGCCCCCGCTGCCCAAGCGGCCAGCCCCGCCGCCCCGCCCCGCCCAGACGCGCAGGAAGCGGAGACCGCAGCGAGCCACGCCGCGGCCCCGGCCGCGGCCCCCGGCACGCCGCCGACAAGGGGGGCAGCCCCGGCCCAGGAGCCGGGCGCATCGCCGAGGGCTGCCGCAGCCGCAGAGGAGAGCAAGAAGGGCGCGCGAGGGGTTGCGACGGACCCCGCACGGGCCGCGGGCGCCTCGCCGGCGGCCGCCGCGGCAGCAGAGGAGAACGAGGAGGGCGTGCGAGGGGTTGCGACCGCGGCCACGGGCGCCTCGTCGGCGGCCGCCACGGCAGCGAAGGAGAGCGAGGAGGGCGCCGGAGGGGCTGCGGCCGCGACCCCGGCGGGCCGCGACACCGCCTCGGCCGGCCACGCCGCGGCCCCCAGCACGCCGCGCAAGCGGGGGAAGAACCCCGCACTGGCCGCGGACGTCTCGCCGGCGGCCGCCGCAGCAGCAGCAGTGGGCAGGGAGAGCGCGAAGTACCGCGCCCACGCCAACCCCTCCCACACCCACACCAGCCCCCCCAAGCCGTTCCCCCCCAAGCCCTTCCCCCCGGGGCGGGAGCGGCACGTCCGCCCCCCGATGCGCGACCGCTCGCCGCCGGGCGTCACGCTGCCGCAGCTGCAAAGGCAGCGGGACGCCCGGCGAGTGGTCCAGGAAGGGCGCAGGAGCGGGGGGGAGCAGAGCGCAGGCAGCGGACGGCGCGACAGGCAGGGGGCAGGGGAGGGGCCAGGGCACGGGAAGGGCGCGCAGGGGCGCGGGCAAGGAGCCCAGGTGCAGGGGGCAGGGCGAGGGGAGGTGGGAGAGCGAGCGGGCCAGGGCGTGGGGGACGGGAGGCGGGACCCGCGACACGGGCAGGGGGCCGGGGAGGGGCCAGGGCACGGGAAGGGTGCGCAGGGGCGCGGGCAGGGAGCCCAGGTGCAGGGGGCAGGACAAGGGGAGGTGGGAGAGCGAGCGGGCCAGGGCGTGGGGGACGGGAGGCGGGACCCGCGACACGGGCAGGGGGCTGGAAAGGGGCCCAAGGGCAAGGGCAAGGGCGCCGCGGGCCCCAAGGGACAGGCGGGACGGGGCATGGGAGCCCAGGGAGGAGGACGGGGCGAAGGGAGGGGGGCAGAGGGCGGGGCGCCCCCGCAGCCGGACGTGCAGCCGGTGAGGTGCATCCCCCCCGGCATCCAACAGATGCCGGCACACCACACCCACCACCACCACCACCACCACCACCACCACCTCTACAACATCGACCCTGACGCCGGCGAGCTCGTCCCCCCCCAACCCCCACGACACCAGCACCGGCAAGCCCCCCCCGCGCCGAGGGCGGAGCCGGCGCGGATGGCCTCGGCGGAGGGGGGACGGGGCGCGGCATCGGCGCCGCAGGCGCAGGGGCAGCGAGCGGGGCCGGCACGGGGGGCGGAGGAGGGCCGGCCATGCGACCGGGACTGGGGCGCGGTCCCGGACCCGCTGGGGAAGGAGACCCTCCCCCTGGTGGGGGAAGTGTACGGGTGGTTGTGCTGGGCCAACCAGGGGACCTCCAGGAGGTCGAGGAACCAGCTCTTCGATGCCGTGCTCCTCCGGAGGGACGGAGGAAACCGAGAGGTACCCCCGGGGGGGTGGGCAGCCCCAGAGGACCACGAGAGGGTCCTCAGGTCAGTGATCTGGGCGGCGTGGCCCGACAGGGAGCCGACGTGGCCGGCCTTCCTGGAAGGGGGAGCGGTGCTCCGCATCACGGATGCGGACGCCAACAACTGGCTCCCCCGGGCTTTGCGCAGCGCCCTCGCCCACTGGCGCTACCGCCGGCACAACCCGCCGCCGCCGCAGCCCCAACCCCCACACAAGCGGTGGCGCAGGTGAAGGCCCAGACGGCGGGTACGGGAGAGTTGGGGGGGGGGGGCTGGGCCCCCCGACCCACGCCCCCCCCACGGTACGGCACGACGTAAGAGGGCGCGCCACCTCCCGCGGGAGGGAGTGCGGAGACAACGAGCGCGGGGGGGAACGTGCTGCCCCGCAGCCCGCTAACCACTGACCGCTAACCCTTACGGCCACCCCCGGCCGGCCAGCGCCGCGCGACAACGGCCGGGGGATGAGGGGCCCCGGCGAGGGCCTGCGCGAGAATCCGGCTCTCGGTAGAGGGGGGCGGGAGAAGGGCGCCACCCCCTGGCCGATGGCTGGCCCCCGGGGCCAGGACTGCCATGCCACCCCCCCCCCTCCCCCCCGGCCGACAGGAGGCATCGCCAGGGGACCAAAGGGCCCCCCCCACCCCCCCCCCCTCCCAGACAGGCCCGAGAGCGGGCGGGGGGGCGGCCCCCCCACCCCCCCCCCCCGCACCCACCTCAGCTGGGGAGCCACAGGCGCGGCCCTCCGCCCACCCAGGGCCGGGGGGGCGCCCCCCCCCTCAGGAGGAACGGCGACGCGGTAAGGGCAACGGCGGCTGGACCTGCTCCCGCGAACCCACACCGGCGTGCCGGAGCAACGCGCACAATGCAACAGGAAGGAGGCCGCGCCCCACATGACCCTCCCGTAACCACAGCCCACTCCGAGGTGACAGAGGGGGGGTTTCAGGTCAGCTGGGGCCCCCGGGGGAGCGGTCCACGGGCCGCCCCTCACCCCCCCCACCCCGGGGCGGCACTTCAGCCCCGACCGCACGCGCGCGCCGGAAGGGAGCGCGCCGGCGACACGGAGAGAGCCAGAAAGGAGTACCGCAGGCCGCCGCCCGGAACGAGAGCAGGGAGGCCGCGGCGCGACGACCCCCCCCCCCCGCCCCCCCGCCAGCCCGCCAGGCGCGGGGGCCCCGGCCCCCACCCCCCGAGGCAGGGGGGATGGGCCCCCCCCGCCCGAGTGGGGAGCCGGAGTGTGACCCGCCCCCGCGCCCCAGCCGCCGGCTCACATGGGGGCCGCGAAGAACAAGCGGGCCCACGCCTGCGCACCGGGACGCCGCACAGATCGTACCCAGAGAAGCCGGGTGAGCACGAACCGGAGTGGTATGGGGGGCCACGCCCCCCATGGACAGCACAACGCCAGTGACGCCCGCTTTGTTGCCTGCCCAGGGAAAGCGGCGCGCCACCTCCCGCGGGAGGGAGTGCGGAGACAACAAGCGCGGGGGGGAACCTGCTGCCCCGCAGCCCGCTAACCACTGACCGCTAACCCTCACGGCGGCGCGCGACAACGGCCGGGGGATGAGGGGCCCCAGAGAGGGCCTGCGCGAGACTCCGGCTCTCGGTAGAGGGGGGCGGGAGAAGGGCGCGACCCCCCGGCCGAAGGCTCGCCCCCGCGGCCAGGACTGCCATGCCGCCCCCCCCCCGGCCGACAGGAGGCATCGCCAGGGGACCAAAGGCCCCCCCCCACTCCCCCCCCCCCTCCCACACAGGCCCGAGAGCGGGCGGGGGGGCGGCCCCCCCACCCCCCCCCCCCCCGGCACCCACCTCAGCTGCGGGAGCCACAGGCGCGGCCCTCCGCCCCCCCAGGGCCGGGGGGGCAGCCCCACCCTCAGGAGGAACGGCGACGCGGTAAGGGCAACGGCGGCTGGACCTGCTCCCGCGAACCCACGCTGGCGTGCCGGAGCAACGCGCACAACGGAACAGGAAGGAGGCCGCGCCCGACATGACCCTCAGAAAAGTTTATAGTGTTTTCAGCACTGTGTTTTGCCTATCCTGCTGCTTGCTGTTGGTGAAGGGTTTCCTGCTGCTTGTTTTTGGAGATGAAAAGCTTTGTTTTGATGAAATACAGTCACTCCAAGTCACTCCAGGATAGCCCAAGCCAATAGTATGCAAAGAGAAGAGGAGTCAGGATCAAAGCATGAAGGGCTGCAGTGTAAACAGTGAAAGATGATTGGATATTCACAGAAACTGCAACTCAGGTCACAAATGAATGCATATTCACAAAGATAGCTGAAATGTTTTGGGAAAAGAGTTAGAAAACTGCCCCAAGGTCACTCTCTCTCCATAGTGCCATCTCAGGAGATGTGCACTCTTTGTTTTGGGTCCCATATGTGCTGAGGTGGCAGGGCATGTGGCGATGAGGTCACTGCCATGTCACATGGGATCTTCCTACTCAGCTAGGCTGACCAGGAATTGAACCCAGGACCTCTCAAAAAGAGGTGCCCAGCCCCCTAGGGTGCATACCACTAGGATAGCTAAGAATTCATGGAAAAACATAGATAAATTCATAGGCTCTACCTTAGGTATGTCAGTGCTCAGTCAACTCAGGAAAAGATGTCTTACTTCACATTGAAAGGGGATTAAGGGGTCCACTCCATATCGTGATTGGGTGTTTGGTTCCATAGGTCAAAATGTGTTATCACCACTTTTGGTTGGACCAATACTAAGATAGTAATGCATGGATGCTCAGTGCATCTCTAATACAACTAGAGTATGCCTCAAAGCATTGGAAAAGCACTTTTTCTTACTCCCCCCTTGTGCTGTGGTGGCCACCACTGTCGCATTCTAGGAAAAAGGGAATTTTTCTTGGCCTTTACTTGGTTTCCACATCTACTTTAAAATACCTACAGTCTCCCTCACACTGAAAAATGAGCGCTCACCATGGCTGGCGCTCTTTTGCTGCTTTGTTTGTAACATATCCTACAGAAGACTCAGCGCTCATGGCGCTGCCGGGGCTCCTGTGGCTTGGTTGGGTTAGTATGGGAGCATGCCAAACATGTGCATATGCATCCCTCCCTCCAAGACGCAGCGTCGACACAACCCAAACGCAAGACACAATATACACACTCGCATGGGTTCTCGTAAACCTGCTGGCGACCTGTGACCTGTCTTAGGGCGAAGGGAGTCTCAAAAGAATTAAATTTGCCCCTTGGTGGGGTCTTTGTTCTGCTCAGTCTCTCCAGGCACCTGCGTTTCGGCCCGAACACGGCCTACTCAGCGAGGCTGCGCGTGGGTATCTGCAGAGGCAGGAATGGGAGATTTATGGACGAACCTACGCAAAAACGAAGCGACGACACCAAAATCCGTCAAATGACGGCGTAGAATTTTTCTGAAACGACACACCTGAGCAGAATCCAATTGTGCATCAGAAGCACATTTTTATAGAAATTATAGTCATCTCTGGATTTTTTAAATCCAGAAATTCATACGCATAAAATGGCGGCGCACAGGAGCGGCTCCTAGCGAAGCGCCGGAAAATGGAGAAATAATGGAATTATAAACGTATGTCTCACGTAGTCTTGAAAATGACGAGACACACATTAATAAATGAACATACAGATTCCACCCACACTATTAGAAGAATCAAAAATTCAAGAATTCGAGAATCAATCGAAAAGACTTCAACGAATCAGGTATAAACTACAGGTATGCTCGTCTCGTATGCCGCATACACATTGCTCGTCTCGTGTCTCCGTGAACGAGCCTTGTAGCAGCGCTAACAACGATAGGACGCGATAGAGGGATTGATTAGAAAGATTGCAGATGATTAGCGGTCAGATCAGGGTGATTAGTCATACACACAAGTGCATAGCAACGTTCTTCGCGTGCGCCCCTCACTTACTCTCTCTCCCAGCGGTAGGTAAGGTGAGTAAGCCCAGGCGGGGCCACCCCCTGGTGGAGTTTGTGATTGGCGTCCAGATGGGCAGGTTTGCCCACGATCTCGGTGCATACACGCGCATGCACACACGCATTAAAGGGTAGGCCACGCGAAGTGCGCACGGTAAACCTTGTTTAGGCTACCCAGGGGCTCCTCGGTACGTTCTTTAAGAGAACCTGAGGAGTCCCTTAAAGCTTGCTTGCTTGACAAGGGTAGCTGGTCCTCCAGCGTGTTTGCGGACAGCGTATTATAGGTCACACTGAGAAGGGTATAATACCTGGAGTGTGGCTTGGTTCCTCCGCCGCAAACGCCCTTTCATTTGCCTTTGTTTTACAGGTGGGCAGGTAGGGTGATTGGTGCAGCAGCATTTTTTTATGCCCTGCTAAACAAGGGCGCAGATCACACAAACAAGTAACTCCGCTCCGCCTGTGGCAGAGCAGGGAGTCCGACTTCATCGACATCTGCGCCTTGCACGCGAGAGAACTCCTTCCCTCCAAGCCCTAGCAGGGGAAACGCGTTGTGGCGTCCCCTGTTAGGCCACAGTTGCTTAGCAGCGCTGTGTTCTCTTGTCATTTCACAGGAGGGTCGCTAGAACCCACGAGACCTTCGCCTTCACAACGCCCAGTAGAGTGTGCGTGTAGGAGTGGTAGTCCTGAGTGGGGGCTTGAGCCAGTTGCACGGTGCTCGCCCACCAGGATGGTGCCACTGTAGGGTGTGTGAGACCTGTAGTGCGTGTGTCACTGTCCCACCCGTTTCCTGCAATTTTAGCAGGGTTGGTGGGCGGTGGCAGTGGTTAGGTCAGTGTTTTGGCCACATAGCAAAACGGCGTTTTCATGCCTTCATAGCTTTTGGCCACCCCTCCCTGTACTAGACAGATAGGTAGGGCAAACAATACCTGGATTAACACGCTGGGTATTCCCCCAAGGTTTTGCGCCAGCACAGAAATTGGGCGCATAGGGGAGGGGAGACCCGGGGCGTACCCCGTGGCATCAATAAGCCAACCCTCCAGGTTTAGCAAGGGCGCAGACTTGGGTATAATTAGGACACCACTTCTGCGGCTTGCTCTCAGGACCTTAGGACTAGCACACTCACACATACGCTTTGGCAGGTAAGGGTAAGGTTCAGTCCCTAGCCTTAGTCTTGGAGGCAAGCGTCTCAGCGAGCCTCAGCAACTCACCAAGGTTGTTCTGGGACAAGTAGTCAACCAGAACTGAGTTTAGGCGTCCCTCCGGTAGAACAAATGCAGAGAAGGGCTCCCAGGTGGCCTCTTCGACTCCAAACCCTTCCCAGAGGGTGAGGAAGCGCCAACCCTGGCGATAGCGGTGGCGTAGGACAGACTTCACCATGTAGAAGCCCTCCTTAGCCATCTCCTCGGCGTTCATGTCGGGGTGTTCACCTTCAACTTCCATAGGGCTGGCAGCCCCTTGTAGGTCCAGAGCGGCGATTTCCTCGTCGTTCAGCTCCCACTCCTCCCCACAGAGGTCTTCAGGATCATGGTAGCGCTTCAGGTGTTGAGCGGCGCACACCAGGGTCCCCCCTAGACGGGGAGAACACCGCACGGTGATACGGTGTCCATCCACAGATAGGATCTTGTACGGCCCGAAGTATGGGTCATCGCTGGTAGAGCGTGGCCAGGCGGGTAGTCGGCTGTGGTGCACCAGCACCCAGTCCCCCTCTTGGTAGGTGGCCGGTACACGGTGCTTGTTCTTCTTGTTCCACTGACGCTCCCTCACTCTCTGGAGCATAGCCTTGGCCTTGTCCACCTTCGCTTGTTGCTCTTGGACCCATTCACCCACAGAAGAATGGGTGTCCTCTGGATAGGGGGCATGTAGGACCCATGCCGGGCGCCCCATGAATAGCTCATGTGGCGAGTAGCCAGTAGCTGAACTCTCTTGGGAGTTCATCATCAAGGATATGACGGGGAGTAGTCTCACCCAGTCTCTGGTGCGTTCAGTTTTGCACCATATCCTGACGTTCTCCTTCAGGACACGAATCTGTCGCTCACATAGGGGGTTGCTCGTGTGAGAGTAGGGAATCCCCGTAGACACCTGGACATTGAGGGATCTCAGGACCCTCTTGTACCAGCCAGTATCTGAGCGTACTCGTACGTCTCCATCGGAGTTGATCTCCTTGGGCGCCCCATAGACACAAAACCACTCCTCCAGGAGTATCTTGATAGTCTCCTCTCCGGTAATGTGCTTGGTACATGGGAACACCCTGGTGAACCTGGTCAACCCACAGGTTACCACGAGGGCAAAGTCATAGCCCCCGAACTTCGGCATCTCCGTGTAGTCCACGTATAGAACACTGTTAGCACAGTGAGGGATGGGCAGGGTCGAAGTGGAGACCTCTGTCCCTGATATCCCCTGGTTTACAGGACCTGCACGGGCACTTGTCCACGATAGGCTGGAGGGTTTTCCGCAGTTGGTCGTCAGTCCACGTAGTGTGGAACCACTGCTTGAACAGCCTCAGGGTACGGTCAGCACCCACATGACCACTGGACTCATGGGTCCACTTCAGCAGCGCTGGGACTCGGTCACTAGGCACCACGATGCGGTCCTCGTGCCAGAGGTAGCTCTTGTCCCGCTTCCACTGGTCTTGGTTGACCAGGAGGGGTTCAAGGCGTTTCTCCAGGCGCCGGTAGATATCCCCAAACTCCTGTAGGTACTCCGATTGTTGGAGTCCATCCAGGGGGCGTATCATGGTCATGTTCACGTCCAGGTGTACGTCCATACGGCTGAACGCCTCCTTAGCCAGCGCTTCAGACCGGGCACCAATCAGGGCGTCGAAGTTATTGCGGCTGATGTAGTCGGCACACTCGTTCTTCACTCCCTGGATATGGTGTACCGTCAGCCGTAGTTGACTGAGGTAGGTCCACCAGCGTCGTAGCTTCGCCTTCTCAGGTGGGGGACCCTTCTGGAAACTGCGTACCGGTTCTTGGTCGCATAGCCAGACCACAGGGTTACTCCCCAACAGTCCTGCTTGTGAGGATAGCACCAGCATACCCACGAGCAATTCCTGCTCATAGGTGGAGTAGTTCCCCCTGGCCTGGTTCCACTTCCAGTTCCAGTGGCCCAGAGGTACTAGGACCCACTTGTCGTCAGGGTAGCTGTGCTTGAGGGTTCCATCTCGGTTGAGACCTTCCGTCCCCCATTGGGAAATGGCCGAGTCAAACTCCTCCTTCTCCAGTGCTTGCCATTGGAACAACGTTCCACCACCGCCCACATTGCTGGCGTCAGTCACCAGGATAATCTCCCCTTGTGCCCTAGGCACGCCCAAGCACTTAGCGTTGGCTACCTTGTCTTTAAGCTCGTCAAACGCTTGTTGCTCTTGTGGGCCCCAGCGCCAAGTAGTACTCTTCTTGATCAAGTCAGTCAGTACAGCGCTGGTGTAGGTGAAGTTTTTGATGTGGCGGCGATAGAAGTTGCACGCCCCAATGAAACTGCGTACATCATGAAGTCCTTTCTTGGGGTCTTCGTGTCGTACCTTGGCATCCATCAGGGGTTTGGCCTTAGAGGCCGCTGGGGTCCACCACCCATAGCCAACGTCAAACCCCAAGTACTGCATGGTCTCCTGCATGAACTCACACTTCTCCAGCTTGAGTCGTGTGTGGTTCTCCTGGCAGACCGCAAAGAACTCACCAAAGAGGATTAGGTGATCCTCCTGGGTATTGGTCCCGAGGCATACATCGTCGATGTGAGCCTCCATCTGGGCCCCACGGGATATGAGCTCCTGCACCTTAGGTCTCCTTCGTAGGATGGACAAGATCTTGTTCATCAGCTCTTGGAACAGAGCGGGTGCGTTAGCCACGCCAAATGGCATGACCTTCCACTTGAATACCCTCGCCTGAGGGGTGATGAAGGCCAGTAGCTCCTGTGCGTTGGGCGTCGAGTCCACTTGCCAGAATCCGCTTCGCTTGTCCATCTTGGTCTTGTAGCGGCAGGAGGCTATCTTCTCCAGGGTAGACTCCATATTGGGAATGGACCTTGAGTGCTTCAACGTTTTCTTGTTCAGCTCTCCATAGTCCACTACCAGCCGTTTGGCTGTAGACCCAGGTTTAGCCACCAGGAAACAGGGGCTGCAGTGTAGGGGGTAGTCCCCGTCCTTGTACTCCAGGATTAGGCCAGCGTCGATACATTCTTGTATCTGTCGCTCAATCTCGTCGGCCTGCTCTTTAGGAGCTGGATAGGGTCTCCTCCGGATCTTGTGACCCACGAACTCCGGTTTCAGCTTGAGGTCCATCTGTACCAGCTTATCACATGAGGCTGGAGGGGGTAGTTCCCCGAACACCTCCAGATAGGTCCTTATAAGCTTCTGTACCCGCGGGTCCAATACGTTGATCTTGTCCTCCATGTCCTCGTTGGAGTGTAAGTTGCTTGCCCCCTGAATAGACGTCGGGAGGTGGTCCTCGTCCGACTCTTCGCCCGCGGTAGCATCCTTCAGCCCTTGGTAGGCATATAGAAGGTCTTGCTCAACCATCTCCGGTGGACGATGGCAACATAGGCACGCTCGAGGGGGTTCACATACACATTCCTCCGAGAGGTCGTCCTCCTCTGGGGTCCTCACATGGGCGCCCCACACGCTCTTCATGAGCTTGAGATCTACCCCCCTTTGCCAGGTGGTGATCTTCTGTTCGAGGTCCTCCTTCAGTTGGGATAGGTCTCCCATACGTCCTTGCTTCAGTGGCCATGAGCTGCGGGTAGGCTTCGCGTAGCATAGCTTTTTCGCCACCAACTTCCTCTTGGAATCCACATACTCCCTGAGCCTGGATCGAGGGTCCAGCTCTTCATCCACGGGGTCTTCCACCCTCATGGAGAGTAGGGGTTTTAGTGGGGCGACGTACTCGGCGTTCTCCACTTCCTCCACACAGGTCTGCACGAAGAAGGCGTCGTGCTCAGTTTCGTCATCTGAGTGGATAGAGCTAGGTAGCTCAGATAGTCCACACTCAGAGACTCCATCAGGAACAGGTACATGGCAGGGAGAGTTGGGGGCGTTGGTGTCAGTCACAACCCTCTCATCTCCTCCGGGTGTAGTCTCAACAGCATCTTGAGGTCGTAGGCGATCCTTCAAGTCACCCAAGGCGAGTCCATCGCTTTCTCGTTGTATAGCCTGGACCAGAGTCGGGTCCAGGTCCTCCAAGGGAATGGTGGTAAGACTTCCGTCCACCACGCTGAGCATGCTCCCCCATCCGGGCTTCCCAATAGGCGTCTTGCGTCCTAGAGGCACGTAGATGGCCTCATCAGGCAAACGAACAGAGCTGATAGTCAGCCTGTCCAGGAGGTTTCGCCAGTACTCGTTGCCCCCATGGGCTCCCCAATCGGGGGAACACAGGACCATACGGGAACGTTCCAAGGCCACCTTGGTCAGCATCTTCCCCAGTTCACTGAACCTCGGGTTCCCGTAGGCCATCCCGAAAGAGGGCCAGTAAAATTTGTAGCTGCAGTTCTTCCCCTTGCTGCAGTATAGGTCCAGTACATGCTGCTTGTCGCTGGCGAACAGCTCCACACTTAGGTCTTCTCGAGAGTAACCCAACTCCTTCAGACCTTGGTCTAGGACTTCTCCCAATAGTTGATAGTCCTCAGTTTTGGAGGCCGCCATCATGTTCGAGGGCTCCTCCTTCGATAGTCTCAGGTAACTCGAGGTATGTTCCGACTGCTCCAGTGGCACAGACTCTCTGCCACTGCCGTGGTCCACGTAGAGGAGGTAGGGCGCTTGCAGCGTCAGGGATTGTATCTGGGAGTGCTGTACGAAGAAGTCAGTACCCAGTACAAAGTCGAAGGCCTCAGTGTCCATCACATAGAACCGATGGGCGATAGTCCTGGAGCCCATAGGTACCTCCACTTCACAGTCCCCGCAGCTGTGCACCACATGTCCATCCCCCATGCGTATAGCGGCGGTGGTCATGGTGTTCTTCAGGCTCCCACAAGGTAAAATTTTCTTGGCCACTATAGATATTGTGGCGCCAGTATCCAGTACCCCCAGGTATTCACGTCCCCCTAGTCGGATACGTACCCAAAACACCAGGTCTTGGGTGCCACCAGAGCGTTTTCGTCAGAACTCCGCGGGACAGGTCACCTCGAACCCCTTGTTCCGCAATTTGCGGGCCATCCTCATGAAACGGCTCCTCTTCTTAGCGTTGCCGTCATCACCACCTTCATGCTCACGCTTGGCTCCTTGTTCTTGCTGGGCCTGCGTTTGCGAGCGTGTGGTAGGTCCAGACTGCCCTCCAGAGGGCTCGGAGTTCCCCCCTGGATTAGGGTTGGGGTTGCCTCCGTTCTTGTCCTTGTTCTTGTTGTCGGTCTGGCGGTTAGCGCCTCCTCCTCGTCCACCTTGACCCTTGTCTTGACCACCTTGACCACGTCCTTTCGACTTGCCCTTGCCGGAGTCGTTGCCTTTGGCCTTGCCTCCACCTTTGCCTGAGCCTTTGCCAGGATCTTCCCCCTTAAGCTTCGCCGATAGGCGTTGCTTATGGTAGCACTCGTCCTCGTAGTGCTTCCGCTTACCGCAGAATGCACACGTGATGGTGCAGCGGTAATGATCTGGCAGCTTCGCTTTGGCGCCGGTGTTCTTTTCCTGCTGCCTCCCCTGGACTACAAAGCAGTCTCGCTGCTCGCAGTCAGAGGCGTGCTGCAGGTGGCCCTGCTCGTCTCTGGCATCACACCAGAATAGCTCCTTCACGTTCTCCATTAGACGGGCGTGGGCGTGTTTGGGGGTAGTCCCCTGCCCAGGTCAGGACCCTTGGTACCCTTTGCCTCCAGAACCTCCACCACCAGGACGGTAGTTGTTCAAGTGCTGGTCGCTCTCCTTCTCCAGCGCCATCTCCAGGAGCAGCACGCATAGATCCTCGTAGCGGAGGGATCTAGCCTTGCGCTCAGCCGTCAAACGGCACTCGTCCCATAGCTCCCGGGGGAGCTTGGCGCAAAACCAGAACAGCAGGTCGTCGCTGCTGTAGGAACCGGGCGTCAGTCGTCCAGCCCAGTGATCCAGGTCAGCCAACAGCTCGGAGACCCTGTCAGGTTTGGGGTTGTTGGGCAGCATGGGCAGGTTCTGGATCTCGGCCCTGATGGAGAGGTCGGTTTCGTAGGTTGGGTACTGCCTCTCCAGGGCAACCAACACATTGGCAAAGGTGGCGGAGTTAGTTACGATCTGCCTGACCTGCTTCTCCAGGTACTTCGTCTTGCAGCACTGCAGGAGCAGATCGCACTTCACTCGCCCACTCGCGTGGGTTTGGCCGGTCAGTCGTAGGAACCGGCCAAAGTTCTCAGCAAACTCGCTGAGGTCCTTGCCTGTGAACTCAGGCAGGTTCACCACTATCTTGGAGGTGGCAATAGCCTTCGCCTCCTGAGCTCGGCGTCCTTCAGGGCGTCGGGTCTTCTTCTTCTTCTTCTTCTTCTTCTTACCCTTGGGGTCCTCGGGGTCCTCAGGGTCATCGTCATCTGAGGGCGAAGAAGAATCCATCGACGGCGGCTCGTCATCGGAGGGGTCTCCGCCAAGATCACTAGAGCCATAAGGCTCTACGTCCACCATAACCCTTAAGGCTGTCAGCCCCAGCTGGTCCAGCTCGGCCCTCGTCAAGTTCGTCACGTGGCTGTAGGGCGGCTGGGCCGTTCTCGGGACGAATGGACTTCTCGGTATTGTTGCAGGAGTCGGCATCGGTCGGCTCCTCAGGCTCCCCAGGGTATTTGTCAACCCTGCCGCCAGGTGGTTAGCCTGTACTCGGTGGGGTGACATTCCCACCGTCGTAGGTGACGCATGGGACGGGATCATCAGGGGCTCCAGCTTCTCACGGATCTCTTGAGTGAGGTCGCCCGCGATTTTTGAAGTGGCTCCTCGGAGCACCTCGTTGATCTCCGACCGCGTCAGGGACCTGTTGGAGGATCTTCCCGATCCTCTACTCCTGCCTCCCAGAGACTCTGGTCCTCTCCTCAACCCACTCAAGGGTGCATACCCAGGTGCATACCCAGGAGCATACCCAGGAACATCCATGTAGGTTCCAGGGGCGTGGAGTGGATGGGGATAGTCAGCCGCATACCATCGCGGCGCAGAGCTGGAAGCCACCGGCTTACTGGCAGTAGTTGCCTCTTGGAGCGCAGTGGTAGGTGGGCCCATACCATAGGCGGGGTAGGGAGGCATGCCAGTAAAGCCTGTGCCCTCTGCCATAGGCGGGTTGGTTGTGGAAGTGGATGTTGCGGCGGCTGGGAGTGTGGTGGTTATGGGAGAGGGTGATGCATGGAGGCCAGAAGCGCTTGGTGCGCCTTCGAAGGTAGGGACATCCGTCGGGTCTTGCCCTTGCTCCTCTCCTTCGTCTGCTCCGTCTCCAGCATCCTTCTTGCTCTCTCTCTTCCTCTTTGCAGGCTGCGCCACCACCTCTTCGACGGACAGGGCCCCGAAGGCCGTCTGGAGTCCATCCAGGGAATCCTCAGCTGCATCCACTGGCCCATGTAAGGGCTCCGCCGAAGGTACAGCGCCAGGTGCCGGCCTTGCCGGTGCCTCAGTCGCTGGCGCTGTCTTCACATCAGCGTCCTCCTTTCCTGGATCCATCTTCTTTCACCCTTCAGCTTATATTTGCCCGTACTCGGCGCACTGGATGTACGGCACGGGGATGCTGCCGGTGCGCAGAGACAGGCTGCCTCTTGCTACCAGAAAAGTTTATAGTGTTTTCAGCACTGTGTTTTGCCTCTCCTGCTGCTTGCTGTTGGTGTAGGGTTTCCTGCTGCTTGTTTTTGGAGATGAAAAGCTTTGTTTTGATGAAATACAGTCACTCCAAGTCACTCCAGGATAGCCCAAGCCAATAGTATGCAAAGAGAAGAGGAGTCAGGATCAAAGCATGAAGGGCTGCAGTGTAAACAGTGAAAGATGATTGGATATTCACAGAAACTGCAACTCAGGTCACAAATAAATGCATATTCACAAAGATAGCTGAAATGTTTTGGGAAAAGAGTTAGAAAACTGCCCCAAGGTCACTCTCTCTCCATAGTGCCATCTCAGGAGATGTGCACTCTTTGTTTTGGGTCCCATATGTGCTGAGGTGGCAGGGCATGTGGCGATGAGGTCACTGCCATGTCACATGGGATCTTCCTACTTAGCTAGGCTGACCAGGAATTGAACCCAGGACCTCTCAAAAAGAGGTGCCCAGCCCCCTAGGGTGCATACCACTAGGATAGCTAAGAATTCATGGAAAAACATAGATAAATTCATAGGCTCTACCTTAGGTATGTCAGTGCTCAGTCAACTCAGGAAAAGATGTTTTACTTCAGATTGAAAGGGGATTAAGGGGTCCACTCCATATCCTGATTGGGTGTTTGGTTCCATAGGTCAAAATGTGTTATCACCACTTTTGGTTGGACCAATACTAAGATAGTAATGCATGGATGCTCAGTGCATCTCTAATACAACTAGAGTATGCCTCAAAGCATTGGAAAAGCACTTTTTCTTACTCCCTCCCGTAACCACAGCCCACTCCGAGGTGACAGAGGGGGGGTTTCAGGTCAGCTGGGGCCCCCGGGGGAGCGGTCCACGGGCCGCCCCTCAACCCCCCCACCCCGGGGCGGCACTTCAGCCCCGACCGCACGCGCGCGCCGGAAGGGAGCGCGCCGGCGACACGGAGAGAGCCAGAAAGGAGTACCGCAGGCCGCCGCCCCGAACGAGAGCAGGGAGGCCGCGGCGCGACACCCCCCCCCCCGCCCCCCCACCAGCCCGCCAGCCGCGGGGGCCCCGGCCCCCACCCCCCGAGGCAGGGGGGATGGGCCCCCCCCGCCCCAGAGGGGAGCCGGAGTGTGACCCGCCCCCCCGCTCCAGCCGCCGGCTCACATGGGGGCCGCGAAGAACAAGCGGGCCCACGCCTGCGCACAGGGACGCCGCACAGATCGTACCCAGAGAAGCCGGGTGAGCACGCACCGGAGTGGTATGGGGGGCCACGCCCCCCATGGACAGCACAACGCCAGTGACGCCCGCTTTGTTGCCTGCCCAGGGAAGGCAGAGGGACGGAAAGAGGCAGAGCGACCCCCCGCCCTACAGGCCCCGCCCCGGCCGCACAGCCGG
This sequence comes from Eutreptiella sp. 'Long Island Sound 2002', assembly GCA_964036045.1. NCBI lineage: Eukaryota > Euglenozoa > Euglenophyceae > Eutreptiales > Eutreptiaceae > Eutreptiella > Eutreptiella sp. 'Long Island Sound 2002'. The sequence continues at coordinate 40,163,412 of OZ038391.1, read as the reverse complement.
AGGAAACGGCGCACGCCCCCCCCCTCCCCCCCAGCCCGCCCCCCAGCATAAGAACGCCATGGACCCGCCCCGCGGCGAGCAGCCCCCACAGGAACAGAGCAGGGCCCCCACAACCGCACGCCCGCGCCCACAACGCGGACCCTGACGGCCCACCCAGTGGACGGGCAGTCGGGGGAGGAGGAGCGCAAGACCCCAGACGCCCCACGCAACGGTCGAAGGCACCCCCCCGGGGACGCCCTGCCGCCGCCCCCACAACCCCAAGCCAAGTAGGGGGGAACCGGGACCGGACCGCCCCCCCCCAAGCACGCCAGACGGAGCACGGGACCGGGGCAGGACACGCGGAGGGGCACGGAACACGTGGAACGGCCCTACCAGCGCCCAGTGCCGGGACCACGCGGGATGCGCGCGCCACACCACCCAGCGGGGGGGGGAGCGGACACCGCGAGAGCGCGAGCGCACACACACGAAAGGGACACGCGGGGACTACCGGAAGGGCAACCGGACCGAGCGCGCGGAACGCACAGACCGCATGGAATGGCGTACCAGCGAGCGAGGGTAAGGGACACCCGGACGGGACGGCCCGCCACACGCAGCGCGGAACACGCGGGGCGGGAAGGGGGAAACAGGTGAGACACAACACCAGGTACCGGCCCGAACCCCCCCGAACCGGCCGCGAGCGCCGCGCACACACAGACGGGACACTGCACCCGCCAAGGCAGTAGTGGCGCACAGCGCCACGCCCCGACCCCTAGGCTAGGCAGCCTCCGCGCCAGCCCAAGGGGGTCCCACTGGCGACAAGCCAGTAGCACGGGCCCGGCGGCGCCGGCGCCCCGGGCGACCACGCATTAGGGGGGCGACGCAGTGGGTAAGCGCCCGCAGCCACGGCTGCGAATTGATGCACTGACCGGGGAGTGGCGAAACGGGGACGCCGGGGAAGGACGGGGCTCCGAGCTCTGTGAACCCGGGGGACTCCGCCACCAGGCAGGAGGTGCGTCTTGGAGGGCCCCCCACTAGGACCCGGTGGGGAGGATATCACCTGGCCCGACCAGGTGGCCCCCCGGGGCCGAAAGGCGTCTAGTATCCGCAACATCAAACCTCAAACCTCAAACCTCGTCCCGCCACCTCTCAAAGCCCGCACCCCAGGCCCACGGACCGCCCCCGACCAGGCCAGAACGACGCCAGGGTCCGCCAGCAGCGTCCCCGCCCCCCTACCAACCCTGGATGACAGCCCACATACAGCGCATGCCCCACTACCGCCGCCGCCGCGAGTCCCCGCCCGACCCCGAGGCGGAGACCGTGCGCGCACACCCGCGGGTCCACATCCGCGCGCGCCCCCACTCCCCACGCACCCCCACGGAACAGGACTACGAGGAATCCCCCAGGCTCGCCACCGCCACCGGTCCCCACGACCCCGTCACACCCACCCACGCCCACTCCTCCGCCCAAGACCGCAGGCCCGCCCAGGAACAGTGGTGGCAGCGCTGGACCCACACGCAGCTCTGGGAGCTGCGGAAGTGGGCCCGGGGAGAGCCCTCCCTCGAGGGCCTGGTCCATCGCCCCCGCAAGGGGTCGGTGGAGAACTGCCGCCTCCGGCCGGTGGGGGGGTGGATGCCGCAGGCCGCATGGGAAGCCATGCTGGCCGATGCGCTCCACCCCCTGGGAGTCCACCCCCGCAACCTCCCCGCGCCCCAGGACCACCCGTATGTCCTCAGGCGCCTGCGGGAGACCCTCCAGGAGACGCAGCGAGATGGCAACGCTTGTGGGACATCACCCAAAGCCCAGCCCCGCACAAACACAACCCCTCACCACCCCACAAGCGTTGGCGCACCGACACCGACGACACCCACAGCACCCCAGGAGCCCTGCGCGCCACACAACACGACGCGCCTGACCCCCCGTCCAGCGGCGCCGCCACCTAACCCCGTTACCCAGCAAACCACCACCACGGGGCGCCACGCCAGGCCCCGCCCAGAAATCACCAAACGAACCGGACGCCGAAGGAAGCCAACGCACACGACAACGATCACGACTACGCCCAAAGGCACCGAACCCAGGCCCGCTACCGTCGCAACCGCCTAACCGAGCCAGAACCCAAGCACAAATCAAACCCGAGCCACACCCCGAAACCGCTAACCCTTGACTCCTAACCAAGCCCGCCGAGGGAACAACGTAACCACAGCCCACACCCACAGCCCACACAGCCGCCTAACCAGCCAGCCCCAGAAGCAAAGAGACACCTCACCAAACCCACCCTGACCCAAGCCCGTGTACATCAGGACGCGCGAGCCGCACCCCTGGGGCGCGACCGCCGTCACAGCACCAACGACACACACCAGAGGACACAACGCTATAGCACCGCCGCACCAGCTGCCCATGCCTGTGCCTGCAGTGTACGCGCGCCCCTGTTTTTCTCTTTTTTGTTTGTTTTTTTTTCCCAAAAAAAAAAAATTACAGGGGAGGAAGAGGGACACAACCACCCATGGCACACGCGCAACGCACACAGCACGCACACCGGTGAACAGGAGCCCAGTGGCCCAGGACACCGCACATGCAACACAACACACCGAGGGAGCACACCGGTGAACAGGAGCCAGCTGGCCCAGGACACCGCAGACGCAACACAGCAAACCGCGCGGGCACACCGGTGAACAGGAGCCCAGCGGCCCAGGACACTGCACACACGTAGGGCGGCCGAGGGACAGGAAAGAACCAATACCCCATGGGTCGGACGCACTGGGGCGACCCAGCCGACCCACCGGGCCAGTGGCAGGAGCGGTACTCCAAGGCCACTGGTCCGAGCCCGGCCAGGCTGCATCAGGGACCATGGCAAACGTCCCCCGGAGCCATGGAAGCAACCGGTGACAGGCGAGCCGGTACACAGTCCAGGAGGGGGTCACCTGCCAAGCAGAGTGGCCCCGCAGCTCAAGCCACAAGGATGAGGCAGTCGTACCGTAGACAAGCGGGAGCAATACCCCTCGTGGTGAGAGATACTCCACACGGCTGGGCAGCCCCCGACAGCTGCCGTTCAAAGGAGGGGGCATGTGGCCCTACCCATGGACACATGTGGGGACACCCTCCCACCTGGGACACATGGACCGGGTGGCCGCGACAATGCCTTCCCAAGCACATGCGGGAGCGGCTCAACAGGCACCTGACATAGGGCAGTGGGAGGGACAGGACGTCCCCTTGGTAAGACCTTCTTCCTGCAATGTCAAAGGAGGCATCCCGTGCTCCCGAAGATACCTACCTACCTACCTCCCCTGTTAGGCCACAGTTGCTTAGCAGCGCTGTGTTCTCTTGTCTTCTTCACAGGAGGGTCATTAGGACCCACGACTTGATCTTCAACCACACCCAGTAGAGTGTGCGTGTAGGAGTGGTAGTCCTGAGTTGGGGCTTGAGCCAGTTGCAGAAGTGCTCGCCCACCAGGATGGTGCCACTGTAGGTAGGGTGTGTAGTGTAGTGGTGTCTCCTGTCCCGCTTGCTTTTCCTCGTGGGCAGGGGAGTGCGTTAGCTTTTGGCCTTTAGCAAAAATGGGCGTTTTGTATGCCCTTAGCACACTTGGCCACCCCTCCCCTCTAGTAGGTAGGGCTTTTGCCGTCTTCCCCCAAGGATAGGCGCCAGCACAGAGATTGGGCGCCATAGGAGTGGTACCAGTACCTGACTAGGACCTTCGGTCCGACATCAGCGAAGCCCGGTCTCCGGGAGCCACGCCCGGGAGAGAAGTGAGACACACATAGATATACGTAGCGCACTTAGGGGTAAGGTTCAGTCCCTAGCTTTAGTCTCGGAGGCAAGCGTCTCAGAGAGCCTCAGCAACTCACCAAGGTTGTTCTGAGACAAGTAGTCAACCAGACCTGAGTTTAGGCGTCCCTCAGGTAGAACAAACGCAGAGAAGGGCTCCCAGGTGGCCTCTTCGACTCCAAACCCTTCCCAGAGGGTGAGGAAGCGCCAACCCTGGCGATAGCGGTGGCGTAGGACAGACTTCACCATGTAGAAGCCCTCCTTAGCCATCTCCTCGGCGTTCATGTCGGGGAGTTCCCCTTCAACTTCCATAGGGCTGGCAGCCCCTTGTACCGGGGGTGGTAATAGTTCATATATGCAGCGGTTGGTAAAAGGTGATTTTAGACGTGTTTTTCATGCAGCGGTTGGTAAAAGGCTGGTGTTTTTCCATGTAAAGGTTGGTACCCACATCCTCTTCTTTTGATATCTTAATGTTTCTTTGTATTTGTACAACACTGGTACTACTTCTCTCTCCTCGCTTTTTCAAAACATTACACTTTTTTTTTCTACACCTTGCACTCTTGCTATTTGTGTAAAATGTTTTATCTCTTTTTTTTCTTCAAAACCTGCTCTCGTTTTTGTGCTGAAAAACCTACACTGTTTCTTTTTGTCACTCACTCCTGCATTCAAAATGCCGTTTTTTTTTACCTGCTGAAATATTGTTTGTTTTTTTTTGTCACTGACTTCTATGTTGAAAATCCTGTTTTTTTTACATTGTTTTTCTTCTCTGATGTCGTCAGAGTTCCTGCTTTTTTATGAACCACCATTGCTGTGCGCAACTCGCGTGAATTAGGAAAAATGCCCACAAAAAAAAAGTGCTCTCGTGTGCAAATCGTCCAACCCTACAGACTTCACTGCCCTTTGAGGGACATGTCGCTGTTGCAAAGGATGAACCACATATTCAATTTGATCGATTCGCTGTTATTCAAGAGGAAACAGGAGGTACTACTCTCTTTCACTCATGGTAAGCATCACTGCACAGCTCAGAGTGCCTTCATCATCCGAAGTCTGCACTGCCTCCCGGGCCTCCCTTGCCCTTTGCCTGTTCTCCCTGGCCACACGCTGAGCATGTACATCACGTGGTGCAGCACGAAACCTTTTGGCAAGTCTGTCCAACCGTGTCTCAGCCCTCCTCTTTGCTGCTGTTTGTACAGGTGGTGTGCCTGGGACTGACAGGACGTCAACGATGTCCTCCACCTCTGCCCCAGAGGCTTCATCTGCCTCTGCCTGTGCCTCTGAGGCTTCCTCTGAATCTGAAACATGACCAGGAACAACAGACAGCAAAGGTGCAGGCATGGGGATGGCTACTGAAGGGCAGGGGAGGTTCACATCATCTACAGATTCTGTCACTGGCACCTCTGTAAACACCATGTTCCAGCTGCTGAGGATGTGTGTGGTTGTCAAAGGGGATGCAGCCCATTCAGCAAGCCAAGTTACAAGGAGCGCCTTCATCGTACGCTCGCTGCTATCCAGCTTGGAGTGCTTTGGCAGCAGTCAATCGTGGATCTTCAGGCAATGGTCAATGTGGCGACGCTTCAGTCTGTCGCGCAACCATGCTCTCATGCCTGGATTGATGACCTGATCGCCAACATTGCTGACATGGCTGCGACGAGCGCGGCCAAAGAAAACATACATATGTGGCCGCACCACAAAATAGTATAAGTTTGCCAGCCTTATTTCAGCGTCGTAGACGCGCTTCAACTCGTCATCGTCGAGATGGCTTCCAACCCAGTCCATGATGACGACACATGGGTAATTCTGCGCCACGCCATGGTCGCGTCTGTCCTTCGCAACTTCAGTGTCGACCTTGATCATCAGGCGTTTGAACGTTTCGCCAGTCTGACACTTCTTCTCCGCGTGGTCTTCGTGCATGTAGGATGGCAGGCCCTGAGGCAGGTCGAGACGCGCATGGCAGGGCCCTGTCTTTCCTCTGTGCAACACTTGTAGTACCTTTACGGTGCCTTCACGGTTGACCACAGGCGTGGTCGTGGCCTGTCGCTTGTCAGCGCTGCTGTAGTGTCTGACCTGTTTGTCTCCGGCTGCATACCCTCCGCGCAATTTGGGCGCGTACTGGAGGGGCGTCTCGTCCAGGCCAAACTGCGCCCATGGCAGCAGCGACTGGGGTTCACCTTCAGGGATACGCACACCATACTTTTGAGGCTGCTCAACGAGGTCCAAGAATTCACGTCTCCATTTGTTGTCGAGCGCTAAGTCAGACACTGTAGAAGGCAGCCGCTCAGTCGTGACCTTCTTGAGACAACCCATCTTGTGCCTGTGACCAAAGTTTGCAGCCCATTGGCGGTCCACAACAGGAGCAAGACCAGGCCCACGAGACCTCTCAGCGACTGTTCTTCCAAGCGCCGCAATGGTGTCCAGGTCAATCACGGCAGCCTCATACTTCAACTCTTTGATGAACTTCAGAATGGTCTCCTCCTCTGTGCGGCTGAGAACTGAGTTGGTGCCGTACCCTTCCAGTGGCTCACCCTCCTACACCTTGCCAGCCCAGGTGCGAAGCGTGTTAAGGGGCGGCGCTTGACACCCGTAACGCAGCACAACGTGGTTCCAGTAACCTTCCAGGAACAGTTGCACACAAAGGGACTTTTGCGACGGCGTCCACTCTAGCCAAGTCCTCGGCGGTGAGCTCTTGTATTGACGGGCCTTAGAACTGGTGGAGACCTTCTTGCTCTGGGACTGCGACACCACTGCAGCCAGAGCGTCGTTCATGGACTGGCCTCCCTTTGTGAGGAAGCGCTGCATGACTGAAGACAGAAAAATTATGAATGTTATTGATCATTATTGTTACTATCATCATTATTACTACTATTATGACCACAGAAGCTCAACAGAGCGCGATACAAAAGCCTCTGTTCTCCTTTCCCAAATTTGACCAATCCCGGAACACATCTTTGCGGTTTTAGTTCGTTGCTGCAGCGGTTCGTAACAGCGGGCGGTTTCTACATGCAGCAATTCGGAACACCACCCATACGAACTGCTACAAAACGAACCTTTACACTTACAAACTATTACCACCCCCTGTAGGTCTAGGGCGGCGATTTCCTCGTCGTTCAGCTCCCACTCCTCCCCACAGAGGTCTTCAGGATCATAGTAGCGCTTCAGGTGTTGAGCAGCGCACACCAGGGTCCCCCCTAGACGGGGAGAACACCGCACGGTGATACTGTGTCCATCCACTGATAGAATCTTGTACGGCCCGAAGTATGGGTCATCGCTGGTAGAGCGTGGCCAGGCGGGTAGTCGACTGTGCTCAACCAGCACCCAGTCCCCCTCTTGGTAGGTGGCCGGTACTCGGTGCTTGTTCTTCTTGTTCCACTGAAGCTCCCTCACTCTCTGGAGCATAGCCTTGGCCTTGTCCACCTTCGCTTGTTGCTCTTGGACCCATTCAGCCACAGAAGAATGGGTGTCCTCCGGATAGGGGGCATGTAGGAACCATGCCGGGCGCCCTAGGAATAGCTCATGGGGCGAGTAGCCAGTAGCTGAACTCTCTTGGGAGTTCATCATCAAGGATATCACGGGGAGTAGTCTCACCCAGTCTCTGGTGCATTCATTTTTGCACCATATCCTTACATTCTCCTTGAGGACACGGATCTGTCGCTGAAATAGGGGGTTGCTCGTGTGCGAGTAGGGAATCCCCGTAGACACCTGGACATTGAGGGATCTCAGGACCCTCTTTTACCAGCCGGTATCTGAGCGTACTCGCACGTCCTCATCGGAGTTGATCTCTTTGGGCGCCCTATAGACACAGAACCACTCCGCTAGGAGTATCTTGATGGTCTCCTCCCCGGTAATGTGCTTGGTACCTGGGAACACCCTGGTAAACCTGGTCAACCCACAGGTTACCACGAGGGCAAAGTCATAGCCCCCGAACTTCGGCATCTCCGTGTAGTCCACGTATAGAACACTGTTAGCACAGTGAGGGATGGGCAGGGTCAAGTAGAGACCTCTGTCCCTGATATCCCCTGGTTTGCAGGACCTGCACGGGCACTTGTCCACAATGGGCTGGAGGGTTTTCCGCAGTTGCTCGTCAGTCCACGTAGTGTGGAACCACTGCTTGAATAACCTCAGGGTACGGTCAGCACCCACATGACCGCTGGACTCATGGGTCCACTTCAGCAGCGCTGGGACTCTGTCACTAGGCACCACGATGCGGTCCTCGTGCCAGAGGTAGCTCTTGTCCCTCTTCCACTGGTCTTGGTTGACCAGGAGGGGTTCAAGGCGTTTCTCCAGGCGCTTGTAGATATCCCCAAACTCCTTCAGGTACTCCGATCGTTGAAGTCCATCAGGGGGGCCTATAATCGTCATGTTGAGGTCCAAGCGGACGTCCATACGGCTGAATGCCTCCTTAGCCAGCGCTTCAGACCGGGCACCAATCAGGTGCCGAAGTTGTTGCGGCTGATGTAGTTTGCACACTCGTTCTTCACTCCCTGGATGTGGTGTACCGTCAGTCGTAGTTGACTGAGGTAGGTCCACCAGCGCCGTAGCTTGGCCTTCTCAGGTGGGGGGCCCTTTTGGAAACTGCGGACCGGTTCTTGGCCGCACAGCCAGAACACAGGGTTACTCCCCAACAGTCGTGCTTGTGAGGATAGCACTAGCATACCCGCGAGCAATTCCTGCTCATAAGTGGAGTAGTTCCCCCTGGCCTGGTTCCATTTCCAGTTCCAGTGGCCCAGAGGTACTAGGACCCACTTGTCGTCAGGGTAGCTGTGCTTGAGGGTTCCATCTCGGTTGAGACCTTCCGTCCCCCATTGGGAAATGGCCGAGTCGAACTCCTCCTTCTCTAGTGCTTGCCATTGGAACAACGTTCCACCACCGCCCACATTGCTGGCGTAGGTCACCAGGATATCCTCCCCTTGTGCCCTAGGCACGCCCAAGCACTTAGCGTTGGCCACCCTGTCTTTGAGCTCGTCAAACGCTTGTTGCTCTTGTGGGCCCCAGCGCCAAGTAGTACTCTTCTTGATCAAGTCCGTCAGAATGGCGCTGGTGTAGGTGAAGTTTTTGATATGGCCGCGATAGAAGTTGCACGCTCCATTGAAACTGCGTACATCATGAAGTCCTTTCTTGGGATCTTCGTGTCGTACCTTAGCATCCATCAGGGGTCTGGCCTTAGAGTCCGCTGGGGTCCACCACCCATAGCCAACGTCAAACCCCAGGTACTGCATGGTCTCCTGCATGAACTCACACTTCTCCAGCTTGACTCGTGTGTGGTTCTCCTGGCAGACCGCAAACAACTCACCCAAGAGGATTAGGTGGTCCTCCTGGGTATTGGTCCCAAGGCATACATCATCGATGTGAGCTTCCATCTGGGCCCCACGGGATATAAGCTCCTGTGCCTTAGGTCTCCTTCGTAGGATGGACAAGATCTTGTTCATCAGCTCTTGGAATAGAGCGGGTGCGTTGGCCACGCTAAATGGCATGACCTTCCACTTGAACACCCTCCCCTGAGGGGTGATGAAGGCCAGTAGCCCCTGAGCGTTGGGCGTCAGGTCCACTTGCCAGAATCCGCTCCTCTTGTCCATCTTGGTCTTGTAGCGACAGGAGGCTATCTTCTCCAGGGTAGACTCCATATTGGGAATGGACCCTGAGTGGTTCAACGTTTTCTTGTTCAGCTCTCCATAGTCCACTACCAGCCGTTTGGCTGTAGACCCAGGTTTAGCCACCAGGAAACAGGGGCTGCAGTGGAGGGGGTAGTCCCCGTCCTTGTACTCCAGGACTAGGCCAGCGTCGATACATTCTTGTATCTGTCGCTCAATCTCGTCGGCCTGCTCTTTAGGAGCTGGATAGGGTCTCCTCCGGATCTTGTGACCCACGAACTCGGGTTTCAGCTTGAGGTCCATCTGTACCAGCTTGTCACATGAAGCTGGAGGGGGTAGATCTCCGAACACCTCCAGATAGGTCCTTATAAGCTTCTGCACCCCCGGGTCCAATAGCTTGATCTTGTCCTCCATGTCCTCGTCAGAGTGTAAGTTGCTTGCCCCCTGAGTAATAGACGTCGGGAGGTGATCCTCCGCCGACTCTTCGCCCTTGGTAGTGTCCTTCAACCCTTGGTAGGCATATAGGAGGTCTTGTTCAACCATCTCTGGGGAGTAGCACACAGGAACCTCCGCCAGGAGTGGCGAGGGACCAACCACACCACACACCAGCCACAGAGCGAGCGCCAGCCGAGGGAAGGCAAAGGGAGGAACAGCCAAGCCCCCCCCCCCGTAAAAAAAAGAAAAAAAAACAGCCCACAGCCACAAAACCGCCCGCCAACAACACAAAAGGCGGCCAAACCCCCCGGACAGAGGGCACCGAAGACAGGACCCCCAAAGAGGCACAGGGGGACCACCCAGCCAAAACCGGCAACACCAAGCCAAGAACAGCGGCCCGGCGGGAAAAGGGGAACCGGAAACAAGCAGACACACACCACGAAAAAAAAAAAAGCCAGCAGCCCAGCCCGAAAGAAAGGGGATGTAGGGAGAGACCACAAGGCCCGGGACAGGGACACCCAGCAACTGGAAAAAAAAAAGCGCAAAAAACACACCCTGACAACCCAGCCAAGAAGGGCGGGGCACAGCCGAGACCCGGGCCCAGCACGCACGCCCAAACCGCACACCGGAACCGGAAACGGCGGGGGGCAAGCGAAACGCGCACGAAACCAAACACGTCCCAAAAGCGGGCTGACACCAAAGCCCAACCACGAACACCACAAACAGCCGGCAAAAGAGGGACAACACCAGAAACCGAGCCCAAACACACCAACCCAAGACCCCAGCCACGACTGGCAGGGGTTAACAAAACCCACACCCAACCGCAACCCGGACCCAACCACAAACGCAAGCCAACAGTAGGAAACCCAGTGCCCACAGCCCGGGCACTGAGGCAGCCCGAGCCATGCAGGTGACCCGGCCAAACGAGATCCGGAGACCGGGGGTAAGGCTGCATCCTAAGGCCAGCGCTGCTTTGGGACTCGAGGCGGAGCGTGCGACACCCAAGCGCCTCGGAACCCAAGTACCAAGAACATGCATGCATACCTTGGGAACGGGATACGCCAGGAAGTCCGGTGAACCTCTAGGGTTCCGCCCAAAGGAGGGGACGTGCGCAAGCACGGGGGCACATCCTCCCGGCGAGACAAGCATGTCACGCCGGCGGCGATCAGCCCTCCCGGTGTTGCCCGGGGCCGCTTTGTTGGGGGCCAACAGTCAGGTCTAGCGGGATGTAAGCCGCCTCCCCTCTTCACGCGCGGAGCCTCTTCCTGTTCGTCACAGGGGCGACGCCAGGGGGAACCAAGGGGCGCCTCTCCACGACCGAGTGCACCTACCTACCTACCTACCTACCTACCTACCTACCTCCTCGTCAGAGTGTAAGTTGCTCGCCCCCTGAGTAATAGACGTCGGGAGGTGATCCTCCGCCGAGTCTTCGCCCTTGGTAGTGTCCTTCAACCCTTGGTAGGCATATAGGAGGTCTTGTTCAACCATCTCTGATGGACGATGGCAACATAGGCACGCTCGAGGGGGTTCACATACACATTCCTCCGAGAGGTTGTCCTCCTCTGGGGTCCTCACATGGGCGCCCCACACGCTCTTCATGAGCTTAAGATCTACCTCCCTTTGCCAGGTGATGATCTTCTGTTCGAGGTCCTCCTTCAATTGGGATAGATCTCCCGTACGTCCTTGCTTCAGTGGCCATGAGCTGCGGGTAGGCTTAGCGTAGCATAGCTTTTTCGCGGCCAACTTCCTCTTGGAGTCCACATACTCCCTTAACCTGGATCGAGGGTCCAGCTCTTCGTCGACGGGGTCTTCCACCCTCATGGATAGTAGGGGTTTCAGTGGGGCGACGTACTCGGCGTTCTCCACTTCCTGCACACAGGTCTGCACGAAGAAGGCGTCGTGCTCAGTTTCGTCATCTGAGTGGATAGAGCTAGGTAGCTCGGATAGTCCACACTCAGAGACTCCATCAGGAACAGGTACATGACAGGGAGAGTTGGGGGCGTTGGTGTCAGTCACGACGTACTCATCTCCTCCGGGTATAGGCTCAATAGCATCTTGAGGTCGTAGTCGATCCTTCAAGTCACCCAAGGCGAGTCCATCGCTTTCTCGTTGTATAGCCTGGACCAGAGTCGGGTCCAGATCCTCCCAGGGGACGGAGGTAAGACCTCCATCCACCACGCTGAGCATACTCCCCCATCCGGGTTTCCCAATAGGCGTCTTACCCCGAAGAGGCACGTAGATGGCCTCATCAGGTAACCGAACAGAGCTGATAGTCAGCCTGTCCAGGAGGTTTTGCCAGTACTCGTTGCCCCCCTGGGCTCCCCAATCGGGGGAACACAGGACCATACGGGAACGCTCCAAGGCCACCTTGGTCAGGACCTTCCCCAGTTCACTGAACCTGGGGTTCCCGTAGGCCATCCCGAAAGAGGGGCGGTAAAATTTGTAGCTGCAGTTCTTCCCCTTGCTGCAGTAAAGGTCCAGTACATGCTGCTTGTCGCTGGCGAACAACTCCACACTCAGGTCTTCTCTAGAGTAACCCAACTCCTTCAGACCTTGGTCTAGGACTTCCCCCAATAGTTGATAGTCCTCAGTTTTGGAGGCCGCCATCATGTTCGAGGGCTCCTCCCTCGATGGCCTCAGGTAACTCCAGGTATGTTACGACTGCTCCAGTGGCACAGACTCTCTGCCACTACCGTGGTCCACGTAGAGGAGGTAGGGCGCTTGCAGCGTCAGGGATTGTATCTGGGAGTGCTGTACGAAGAAGTCAGTCCCCAATACAAAGTCGAAGGCCTCAGTGTCCATCACAGAGAACCGATGGGCGATAGTCCGGGAGCCCATAGGTACCTCCACTTCACAGTCCCCGCAGCTGTGCACCACATGTCCATCACCCATTCGTATAGCCGCGGTGGTCATGGTGTTCTTCAGGCTCCCACAAGGTAAAATTTTCTTGGCCACTATAGATATGGCCGCGCCAGTATCCAATACCCCCAGGTATTCACGTCCCCCTAGTCGAATACGTACCCAAAACACCAGGTCTTGGGTGCCACCGGAGCGTCCCCGTCAGAACTCCGCGGGACAGGTCACCGCGAACCCCTTGTTCCTCAGCTTGCGGGCCATCCTCATGAAACCGCTTCTCTTCTTAGCGTTGCCGTCATCACCACCTTCGTGCTCCCGCTTGGCCCCTTGTTCTTTCTGAGCCTGCGTCTGCGAGCGTGTGGTAGGACCAGACTGCCCTCCAGAGGGCTCGGAGTTCCCCCCTTGATTAGGGTTGGGGTTGCCTCCGTTCTTGTCGGTGTTCTTGTTGTCTTTGTCTGGCTGGCGGTTAGCGCCTCCTCCTCGTCCACCTTGACTCTTGTCTTGCCCTTGTTCACGTCCTTTCGACTTGCCCTTGCCGGAGTCGTTGCCTTTGCCTTAGCCTCCACCTTTGCCAGAGCCTTTGCCAGGATCTTCACCCTTAAGCTTCGCCGATAGGCGCTGCTTATGGTAGCACTCATCCTCGTAGTGCTTCCTCTTCCCACAAGAGGCACACGTGATGGTGCACCTGTAATGTTCCGGCAGCTTCGCCTTGGCGCCGGTGTTCTTCTCCCGCTGCTTTCCCTGGACTACGAAGCAGTCTCGCTGCTCGCAGTCAGGGGCGTGCTGCAGTTGGCCCTGATCGTCTCTGGCATCACACCAGAAGAGCTCCCTAATTTTTTCCATGATACGGGCGTTGGCGTGTTTGGGGGTAGTCCCCTGCCCAGGTCTGGATCCTTGGTACCCTTTGCCATGGCTTCTAGAGCCTCTCCCTCTAGGATGGTAGTTGTTCAGGTGCTGGTCGCTTTCTTTCTCCAGCGCCAGCTCCAATAGTAGCACACATAGGTCCTCGTAGCGGAGGGATCTAGCCTTGCGCTCTGCCGTTGAACGGCACTCGTCCCACAGCTCTCGAGGGAGCTTAGCCACCAACCAGAAAAGCAGGTCGTCGCTGCTGTAGGAACCGGGCGTCAATCGTCCAGCCCAGTGGTCCAGGTCAGCCAACAGCTCAGAGACCCTGCCAGGTTTGGGGTTGTTGGGGAGCACGGCCAGGTTCTGGATCTCGGCCCTGATGGAGAGGTCGGTTTTGTAGGTCGGGTACTGCCTCTCCAAGGCAACCAACACATCGGCAAAGGTGGCGGAATTAGTCACGATCTGTCTGACCTGCTTCTCCAGGTACTTGGTCTTGCAGCACTGCAGGAGCAGATCGCACTTGACCCGTCCACTAGCGTGGGTTTGGCCGGTCAATCGGAGAAACCGGCCAAAATTCTCAGCGAACTCGCTGAGGTCCTTGCCTGTGAACTCAGGCAGGTTCACCACGATCTTGGAGGTGGCAATAGCTTTAGCCTCCTGAGACATGCGTCCCTCAGGGCGTCGGGTCTTCCTCTTCTACTTCTTCTTCTTCCCACTTGGGTTCTCGGGGTCCTCCAGGTCCTCGACCTCCGAGGGCAAAGCAGAAGTCATCGATGGCGGCTCATCATTGGAGGGGTCTCCGCCTAGATCACTAGAGCCATAAGGCTCCACGTCAACCATTGCCCTCAAGGCTGTCAGCCCCAGCCGGTCCAGCTCGGCTCTCGTAGAATTCGTCACGTGGCTGTAGGGCGGCTGGGCCGTTCTCGGTACGAAAGGGCTTCTCGGTATCGCTGCAGGGGTCGGCAATGGTCGGCTCCTCAGGCTCCCCAGGGTGTTTGTCAGCCCTGCCACCAGGGGATTGGCCTGTACTCGATGGGGTGACACTCCCACCGTCGTAGGTGACGCATGGGGCGGTATCATCAGGGGCTCCAGTTTCTCTCGAATCTCTTGAGTGAAGTCGCCATTAATTTTAGAGGTGGCTCCTCAGAGCACCTCGTTGATCTCCGACCGTGGCAAGGACCTGTTGGAGGATCTCCCTGATCCTCTACTTCTTCCTCCAAGAGACTCAGGTCCTCTCCTCAACCCACTCAAGGTTGCATACCCAGGAACATCCACATAGGTTCCCGTAGCGGGTAGAGGATGGTGATAGTCAGCCGCATACCATCGCGGCGCAGAACTGGAGGTCACCGGCTCACTGGCAGTAGTTGCCTCAGGGAACGCAGTGGTAGGTGCGCCCATACCATAGGCAGGGTAGGTAGGCATACCAGTAAAGCCTGTGCCCTCAGCCATAGGTGGGTTGGTTATGGGAGTGGATGTTGCAGCGGCTGGGTTTAGAATTGGGAGTGTGGTGGTTATAGGAGAGGGTGATGCGTGGAGGCCAGAAGCGCTTGGTGCGCCCTCGAAGGTAGGAGTATTCGTCGGGTCTTGCCCTTGGTCTGCTCCTCCGTCTGCTTCGTCCCCAGCATCCTTCTCTCTCTCCTTCTTTCTCTTCACAGGTTTAGTGTCCACCTCCTCAACTGATATGCCCCGGAAGCCCGACTGGAGTCCTTCCAACGAATTCTCAGCCACGTCCACTGGCCCAGGTAAGGGCTCTGAAGGTACAGCGCTAGGTCCAGGTCCAGGTTCACCAGGTGCTGGCATTGCTGGTGCCTCAGGCGCTGTCTTCACGTCGGTGTCCTCCTTCTTTGTGTCCATCTTTGTCCGCCCTTCTGCTTATATATGACTGATCTCAGCGCACTGGATGTACGGCACGGGGTTGCTGCCGGTACGCAGAGACAGTCTGCCTCTTGCTACCAGAAAGTTTTATAGTGAATTCAACACTGTGTTTGTGCCTCTCCTGCTGCTTGCTGCTGGTGTAGGGTTTCCTGCTGCTTGTTTTTGAAGAGGAAAATGTTTTAGTTGCTGAAATACAATCAAACCAGGATAGCCCAAGCCAGAGATAAGCAAATAGAAGAGAATCAGGATCAAAGCATGAAGGGCTGCAGTGTAAACAGTGAAGGATGTTAGAATATTCACAGAAACTGCAACTCAGGGCAAATCGGATTGCATATTCACAAAGATAGCTGAAATGCTTTGGAAAAAGAGTTGGAAAACTGCCCCATGGTCACTCAATCTCCATAGTGCCATCTCAGGAGATGTGCACTCTTTGTGTTGGGTCCCATATGTGCTGAGGTGGCAGGGCATGTGGCGATGAGGTCACTGCCATATCACATGGGATCTTCCTACTTAGCTAGGCTGACCGGGAATTGAACCCAGGACCTCTCAAAAAAGATGTGCCCAGCCCCCTAGGGAGCATACCACTAGGACAGCTAAGAATTCATGAGAAAACATAGATAAATTCATAGGCTCTGCCCTGGATATGTCAGTTCTCAGTCGACTCCGGAAAAGATGTATTGCCTCACATTGATAGGGGATTAAGGGGTCCACTCCATATCCTGATTTAGTGTTTGGTTCCATAGGTCAAAATGTGTTATCACCACTTTTGGTTGGGCCAATACTAAGAGAGAAATGCCTGTGTGCTTGGAGCAACTCTAATACAACTAGAGCATACCCCAAAGCATTGGAAAAGCACTTTTTCTTACTGGAGTACCTGAAAAAGTTTGGGGATATCTATAAGCGGCTGGAGAAACGCCTTGAACCCCTCCTGGTCATCCAAGACCAGTGGAAGAGGGATACGAGCTACCTCTAGCACGAGGACCGCATCGTGGTACCTAGTGACAGAGTCCCAGCGCTGCTGAGGTGGACCCATGAGTCCAGCGGTCATGTGGGTGCTGACCGTACCCTGAGGCTATTCAAGCAGTGGTTCCACACTACGTGGACTGACGACCAACTGCGGAAAACCCTCCAGCGTATCGTGGACAAGTGCCCGTGCAGGTCCTGCAAACCAGGGGATATCAGGGACAGAGGTCTCTACTTGACCCTGCCCATCCCTCACTGTGCTAACAGTGTTGTATATGTGGACTACACGGAGATGCCGAAGTTCGGGGGCTATGACTTTGCCCTCGTGGTAACCTGTGGGTTGACCAGGTTTACCAGGGTGTTCCCATGTACCAAGCACATTACCGGGGAGGAGACTATCAAGATACTCCTGGAGGAGTAGTTTTGTGTCTATGGGGCGCCCAAAGAGATCAACTCCGATGAGGACGTACGAGTACGCTCAGATACCGGCTGGTACAAGAGGGTCCTGAGATCCCTCAATGTCCAGGTGTCTACGGGGATCCCCTACTCGCAAACGAGCAACCCCCTATGTGAGCGACAGATCCGTGTCCTCAAGGAGAATGCAAGGATATGGTGCAAAACTGAACGCACCAGAGACTAGGTGAGACTACTCCCCGTCATATCCTGGATGACGAACTCCCAAGAGGGTTCAGCTACTGGCTACTCGCCCCATGAGCTATTCCTAGGGCGCCCGGCATGGTTCCTACATGCCCCCTATCTAGAGGACACCCATTCTTCTGTGGCTGAATGGGTCCAAGAGCAACAAGCGAAGGTGGACAAGGCCAAGGCTATGCTCCAGAGAGTGAGGGAGCGACAGTGGAACAAGAAGAACAAGCACCGAGTACCGGCCACCTACCAAGAGGGGGACTGGCTGCTGGTGCACCACAGCCGACTACCCGCCTGGCCACGCTCTACCAGCGACGACCCATACTTCGGGCCCTACAAGATTCTATCAGTGGATGGACACCGTATCACCGTGCGGTGTTCTCCCCGTCTGGGGGGGACCCTGGTGTGCGCTGCTCAACATCTGAAGCGCTACTATGACCCTGAAGACCTCTGTGGGGAAGAGTGGTAGCTTAACGACGAGGAGATCGCCGCCCTAGACTTACAAGGGGCTGCCAGCCCTATGGAAGTTGAAGGGGACTCCCCGACATGAACGCTGAGGAGATGGCTAAGGAGGGCTTTTACCTGCTGAAGTATGTCCTACGCCACCGCTACCGCCCGGGTTGGCGCTTCCTCACCCTCTGGGAAGGGTTTGGAGTCGAAGAGGCCACTTGGGAGCCCTTCTCTGCGTTTGTTCTACCTGGGGGACGTCTAAACACAGTTCTGGTTGACTACTTGTCCCAGAACAACCTTGGTGAGTTGCTGAGGCTTGCTGAGACGCTTGCCTCCGAGACTAAAGCTAGGGACTGAACCTTACCCTTACCTGCCTAAGCGTATGTGTGAGTGTGCTATTCCTAAGGTCCTGAGAGCAAGCCGCAGAAGTGGTGTCCTAATTATACCCAAGTCTGCACGGTAGCCAAACTTGGAGGGTTGTCTTATTGATGCCACAGGGTACGCCCCGGGTCTCCCCTCCCCTAAGCGCCCAATTTCTGTGCTGACGCAAAGCCTTGGGGGAATACCAAGCGTACTAATCCAGGTATTGTTTTCCCTACCTATCTGTCTACTACAGGGAGGGGTGGCCAAAAGCTATGAAGGCATGAAAACGCCATTTTGCTAAGTGGCCAAAACGCTGACCTAACCACTGCCACAGCCCACCAACCCTGCTAAAAGTGCAGGAAACGGGTGTGACAGTGACACACGCACTACAGGTCCTACACACCCTACAGTGGCACCATCCTGGTGGGCGAGCGCTACTGCAACTGGCCCAAGCCCCCACTCAGGATTACCACTCCTACACTCACGCTCTACTGGGTGGTGTTGAAGATAAAGTCGTGGGTCCTAATGACCCTCCTGTGAAGAAGACAAGAGAACACAGCGCTGCTAAGCAACTGTGGCCTAACAGGGACGTCACAACACGTTTCCATGCTAGGGCTTGGAGGGGAGAGGCGCACAGGTGGCGTGCACAGCGTGGATGTCGATAGAGTCGAACTGTCCTCGCCACTCCTGGCTGAGGCGCAGTTAATTGATTGTGGGATCAGCGCCTTTGTTTAGCAGGACAAGAAAAAAACGAACGCTGCTGCACCAATCACCCTACCTGCCCACCTGTAAAGCAAAGGCCAATGAAGGGATGTTTGCGCCTGAGTAACCCAGCCACACTCCACGTATTATCTGCTTCTCAGTGTGACCTATAATACACTGTCCTCAAACACCCCTGTCAAGCAAGCAAGCGTTAAGAGACTCCTCAGGTTCTCTTAAAGAACGTACCGAGTAAGAAAAAGTGCTTTTCCATTGCTTTGAGGCATACTCTAGTTGTATTAGAGATGCACTGAGCATCCATGCATTTTAATCTTAGTATTGGTCCCACCAAAACTGGTGATAACACATTTTGACCTATGGAACCAAACACCCAATCAGGATATGGAGTGGACCCCTTAATCCCCTTTCAATCAGAAGTAAAACATCTTTTCCTGAGTTGACTGAGCACTGACATACCTAAAGTAGAGCCTATGAATTTATGTATGTTTTTCCATGAATTCTTAGCTATCCTAGTGGTATGCACCCTAGGGGGCTGGGCACCTCTTTTTGAGAGGTCCTGGGTTCAATTCATGGTCAGCCTAGCTAAGTAGGAAGATCCCATGTGACATGGCAGTGACCTCATCGCCACATACCATGCCACCTCAGCACATATGGGACCCAAAACAAAGAGTGCACATCTCCTAAGATGGCACTATGGAGAGAGAGTGATCCTGAGGCAGTTTTCTAACTCTTTTCCTAAAACATTTCAGCTATCTTTGTGAATATGCATTCATTTGTGACCTGAGTTGCAGTTTCTGTGAATATCCAATCATCTTTCACTGTTTACACTGCAGCCCTTCATGCTTTGATCCTGAATTACCTTCTCCTTGCATACTATTGGCTTGGGCCATCCTGGATTGACTTGGCTTTACTGTATTTCAACAAACAAAAGCTTTTCATCATCCAAAACCAGCAGCAGGACACCCTACAGCAGCAACAAGCAGCAGGAGAAGCAAAAACACAGTGCTGAAAACACTATAAACTTTTCTGGTAGCAAGAGGCAGCCTGTCTCTGTGCACCGGCAGCGACCCCGCGCCGTACAACCAGTGCTCCGAGCAGGCAAATATAAGCAGAAGGGCGGATTAAGATGGATCCAGGAAGAGTGGACGCCGACGTGAAGACAGCGCCAGCGCCTGAGGCACCGGCAAGGCCGGCGCCTGGCGCTGTACCTTTGGTGGAGGCCTTACATGGGCCAGTGGATACGGCGGAGGACTCCCTGGATGGCCTCCAGACGGCCTTCGGGGCCCTGTCGGTCGAGGAAGTGGTCTCTCAGCCTCAGCCTGTGAAGAGGAAGAGAGGGAACGAGAGCGAGAAGGATGCTGGAGAAGGAGCAGACGAAGGAGAGGAGCAAGGGCAAGACCCGACGGATGTCCCTACCTTCGAAGGCGCACCAAGCGCTTCTGGCCTCCATGCATCACCCTCTCCCATAACCACCACACTCCCAGCCGCCGCTACATCCACTTCCACAACCAACCCGCCCATGGCAGAGGGCACAGGCTTTACTGGCATGCCTCACTACCCCGCCTATGGCATGGGCCCACCTACCACTGCGCTCCTTGAGGCAACTACTGCCAGTGAGCCGGTGGCTTCCAGCTCTGCGCTGCGATGGTATGCGGCTGACCATCCCCATCCACTCCACGCCACTGGAACCTACATGGAAGTTCCTGGGTATGCTCCTGGGTATGCACCCTTGAGTGGGTTGAGGAGAGGACCAGAGTCTCTGGGAGGCAGGAGTAGAGGATCGGGAAGATCCTCCAACAGGTCCCTGACGCGGTCGGAGATCAACGAGGTGCTCCGAGGAGCCACTTTGCAAATCGTGAGCGACCTCACGCAAGAGATCAGGGAGAAACTGGAGCCCCTGATGATCCCGTCCCATGCGTCACCTACGACGGTGGGAATGTCACCCCACCGAGTACAGGCTAACCACCTGGCGGCAGGGTTGACAAATACCCTGGGGAGCCTGAGGAGCCGACCGATGCCGACTCCTGCAGCAGTACCGAGAAGTCCATTCGTCCCGAGAACGGCCCAGCCGCCCTACAGCCACGTGACGAACTTGACGAGGGCCGAGCTGGACCAGCTGGGGCTGACAGCCCTAAGGGCTATGGTGGACGTGGAGCCTTATGGCTCCAGTGATCTAGGCGGAGACCCCTCCGACGACGAGCCGCCGTCGATGGATTCTTCTTCGCCATCGGATGACGAGGACCCTGAGGACCCCGAGGACCCCAAGGGTAAGAAGAAGAAGAAGAAGAAGAAGAAGACCCGACGCCCTGAAGGACGCCGAGCTCAGGAGGCGAAGGCTATTGCCACCTCCAAGATAGTGGTGAACCTGCCTGAGTTCACAGGCAAGGACCTCAGCGAGTTCGCTGAGAACTTTGGCCGGTTCCTACGACTGACCGGCCAAACCCACGCGAGTGGGCGAGTGAAGTGCGACCTGCTCCTGCAGTGCTGCAAGACCAAATACCTGGAGAAGCAGGTCAGGCAGATCGTAACTAACTCCGCCACCTTTGCCGAGGTGTTGGTTGCCCTGGAGAGGCAGTACCCAACCTACGAGACCGACCTCTCCATCAGGGCCGAGATCCAGAACCTGCCCGTGCTGCCCAACAACCCCAAACCTGGCAGGGTCTCCGAGCTGTTGGCGGACCTGGATCACTGGGCTGGACGACTGACGCCCGGTTCCTACAGCAGCGACGACCTGCTGTTCTGGTTGTGCGCCAAGCTCCCCCGAGAGCTATGGGACGAGTGCCGTCTGACGGCTGAGCGCAAGGCTAGATCCCTCCGCTACGAGGATCTATGCGTGCTGCTCCTGGAGATGGCGCTAGAGAAGGAGAGCGACCAGCACCTGAACAACTACCGTCCTGGTGGTGGAGGTTCTGGAGGCAAAGGGTACCAAGGGTCCCGACCTGGGCAGGGGACTACCCCCAAACACGCCCACGCCCGCCTAATGGACAACGTGAAGGAGCTATTCTGGTGTGATGCCAGAGATGAGCAGGGCCACCTGCAGCACGCCTCTGACTGCGAGCAGCGAGACTGCTTCGTCGTCCAGGGGAAGCAGCAGGAGAAGATCACCGGCGCCAAAGTGAAGCTGCCGGATCATTACCGCTGCACCATCACGTGTGCATTCCGCGGTAAGCGGAAGCACTACGAGGATGAGTGCTACCATAAGCAACGCCTATCGGCGAAGCTTAAGGGGGAAGATCCTGGCAAAGGCTCAGGCAAAGGTGGAGGCAAGGCCAAAGGCAACGACTCCGGCAAGGGCAAGTCGAAAGGACGTGGTCAAGGTGGTCAAGACAAGGGTCAAGGTGGACGAGGAGGAGGCGCTAACCGCCAGAACGACAACAAGAACAAGGACAAGAACGGAGGTAACCCCAACCCTAATCCAGGGGGGAACTCCGAGCCCTCTGGAGGGCAGTCTGGACCTACCACACGCTCACAGACGCAGGCCCAGAAAGAACAAGGAGCCAAGCGTGAGCATGAAGGTGGTGATGACGGCAACGCCAAGAAGAGAAGCCGTTTCATGAGGATGGCCCGCAAATTGCGGAACAAGGGGTTCGAGGTGACCTGTCCCGCGGAATTCTGACGGGGACGCTCTGGTGGCACCCAAGACCTGGTGTTTTGGGTACGTATCCGACTAGGGGGACGTGAATACCTGGGGGTACAGGATACTGGCGCCACAATATCTATAGTGGCCAAGAAAATTTTACCTTGTGGGAGCCTGAAGAACACCATGACCACCGCCGCTATACGCATGGGGGATGAACATGTGGTGCACAGCTGCGGGGACTGTGAAGTGGAGGTACCTATGGGCTCTCGAACTATCGCCCATCGGTTCTATGTGATGGACACTGAGGCCTTCGACTTTGTACTTGGTACTGACTTCTTCGTACAGCACTCCCAGATACAATCCCTGACGCTGCAAGCGCCCTACCTCCTGTACGTGGACCACGGCAGTGGCAGAGAGTCTGTGCCACTGGAGCAGTCGGAACATACCTCGAGTTACCTGAGACTATCGAAGGAGGAGCCCTCGAACATGATGGCGGCCTCCAAAACTGAGGACTACCAACTATTGGGGGAAGTCCTAGACCAAGGTCTGAAGGAGTTGGGTTACTCTCGAGAAGACCTAAGTGTGGAGCTGTTCGCCAGCGACAAGCAGCATGTACTGGACCTATACTGCAGCAAGGGGAAGAACTGCAGCTACAAATTTTACTGGCCCTCTTTCGGGATGGCCTACGGGAACCCCAGATTCAGTGAACTGGGGAAGGTGCTGACCAAGGTGGCCTTGGAGCGTTCCCGTATGGTCCTGTGTTCCCCCGATTGGGGAGCCCATGGGGGCAACGAGTACTGGCGAACCCTCCTTGACAAGCTGACTATCAGCTCGGTGCGATTACCTGAGGAGGCCATCTACGTGCCTCTGGGACGCAAGACGCCCATTGCAAAGCCCGGATGGGGGAGTATGCTCAGCGTGGTGGACGGAAGTCTTACCACCATCCCCTGGGAAGACCTGGACCCTACTCTGGTCCAGGCTATACAACGAGAAAGCGATGGACTCGCCTTGGGTGACTTGAAGAATCGCCTACGACCTCAAGATGCTGTTGAAACTACACCCGGAGGAGATGAGTACGTCGTGACTGACACCAACGCCCCCAACTCTCCCTGTCATGTACCTGTTCCTGATGGAGTCTCTGAGTGTGGACTATCTGAGCTACCTAGCTCTATCCACTCAGACGACGAAACTGAGCACGACGCCTTCTTCGTGCAGACCGCGGTGGAGGAAGTGGAGAACGCCGAGTACGTCGCCCCACTAAAACCCCTACTCTCCATGAGGGTGGAAGACCCCGTGGATGAAGAGCTGGACCCTCGATCCAGGCTCAGGGAGTATGTGGATTCCAAGAGGAAGTTGGTGGCAAAAAAGCTATGCTACGCGAAGCCTACCCGCAGCTCGTGGCCACTGAAGCAAGGACGTATGGGAGACCTATCCCAATTGAAGGAGGACCTCGAACAGAAGATCACCACCTGGCAAAGGGAGGTAGATCTCAAGCTCATGAAGAGCGTGTGGGGCGCCCAAGTGAGGACCCCAGAGGAGGACGACCTCTCGGAGGAATGTGTATGTGAACCCCCTCGAGCGTGCCTATGTTGCCATCGTCCACCGGAGATGGTTGAGCAAGACCTTCTTTATGCCTACCAAGGGCTGAAGGATGCTACCGCGGGCGAAGAGTCGGCGGAGGACCACCTCCCGACGTCTATTCAAGGGGCAAGCAACTTACACTCCGACGAGGACATGGAGGACAAGATCAAGGTATTGGACCCGCGGGTACAGAAGCTGATAAGGACCTATCTGGAGGTTTTCGGAGAACTACCCCCTCCAGCCTCATGTGACAAGCTGGTACAGATGGACCTCAAGCTGAAACCCGAGTTCGTGGGTCACAAGATTCGGAGGAGACCCTATCCAGCTCCTAAAGAGCAGGCCGACGAGATCGAGCGACAGATACAAGAATGTATCGACGCTGGCCTAGTCCTGGAGTACAAGGACGGGGACTACCCCCTACACTGCAGCCCCTGTTTCCTGGTGGCTAAACCTGGGTCTACAGCCAAACGGCTGGTAGTGGACTATGGAGAGCTGAACAAGAAGACGCTGAACCACTCAGGGTCCATTCCCAATATGGAGTCTACCCTGGAGAGGATAGCCTCCTGTCGCTACAAGACCAAGATGGACAAGCGAAGTGGATTCTGGCAAGTGGACCTGACGCCCAACGCGCAGGAACTACTGGCCTTTATCACCCCTCAGGGGAGGGTATTCAAGTGGAAAGTCATGCCATTTGGCGTGGCTAACGCACCCGCTCTGTTCCAAGAGCTGATGAACAAGATCTTGCCCATCCTACGGAGGAGACCTAAGGTGCAGGAGCTCATATCCCGTGGGGCCCAGATGGAGGCTCACATCGACGATGTATGCCTCGGGACCAATACCCAGGAGGATCACCTAATCCTCTTGGGTGAGTTCTTTGCGGTCTGCCAGGAGAACCACACTCGACTCAAGCTGGAGAAGTGTGAGTTCATGCAGGAGACCATGCAGTACTTGGGGTTTGACGTTGGCTATGGGTGGTGGACCCCAGCGGCCTCTAAGGCCAAACCCCTGATGGATGCCAAGGTACGACACGAAGACCCCAAGAAAGGACTTCATGATGTACGCAGTTTCATTGGGGCGTGCAACTTCTATCGCCGCCACATCAAGAACTTCACCTATACCAGCGCCATTCTGACGGACTTGATCAAGAAGAGTACCACTTGGCGCTGGGGCCCACAAGAGCAACAAGCGTTTGACGAGCTCAAAGACAAGTTAGCCAACGCTAAGTGCTTGGGCGTGCCTAGGGCACAAGGCGAGATTATCCTGGTGACCGACGCCAGCAATGTGGGCGGGGGTGGAACGTTGTTCCAATGGCAAGCACTAGAGAAGGAGGAGTTCGACTCGGCCATTTCCCAATGGGGGACGGAAGGTCTCAACCGAGATGGAACCCTCAAGCACAGCTACCCTGACGACAAGTGGGTCCTAGTACCTCTGGGCCACTGGAACTGGAAGTGGAACCAGGCCAGGGGGAACTACTCCACCTATGAGCAGGAACTGCTCGCGGGTATGCTGGTGCTATCCTCACAAGCACGACTGTTGGGGAGTAACCCTGTGGTCTGGCTATGCGACCAAGAACCGGTCCGCAGTTTCCAGAAGGGTCCCCCACCTGAGAAGGCCAAGCTACGTCGCTGGTGGACCTACCTCAGTCAACTACGGCTGACGGTACACCATATCCAGGGAGTGAAGAACGAGTGTGCCGACTACATCAGCCGCAACAACTTCGACGCCCTGATTGGTGCCCGGTCTGAAGCGCTGGCTAAGGAGGCGTTCAGCCGTATGGACGTACACCTGGACCTGAACATGACCATGATACGCCCCCTGGATGGACTCCAACAATCGGAGTACCTACAGGAGTTTGGGGATATCTACCGGCGCCTGGAGAAACGCCTTGAACCCCTCCTGGTCAACCAAGACCAGTGGAAGCGGGACAAGAGCTACCTCTGGCACGAGGACCGCATCGTGGTGCCTAGTGACAGAGTCCCAGCGCTGCTGAAGTGGACCCATGAGTCCAGTGGTCATGTGGGTGCTGACCGTACCCTGAGGCTGTTCAAGCAGTGGTTCCACACTACGTGGACTGACGACCAGCTGCGGAAGACGCTCCTGCCTATCGTGGACAAGTGCCCGTGCAGGTCCTGTAAACCAGGGGATATCAGGGACAGAGGTCTCCACTTCGACCCTGCCCATCCCTCACTGTGCTAACAGTGTTCTATACGTGGACTACACGGAGATGCCGAAGTTCGGGGGCTATGACTTCGCCCTCGTGGTAACCTGTGGGTTGACCAGGTTTACCAGGGTGTTCCCATGTACCAAGCACATTACCGGGGAGGAGACTATCAAGATACTCCTGGAGGAGTGGTTTTGTGTCTATGGGGCGCCCAAGGAGATCAACTCCGATGGGGACGTACGAGTACGCTCAGATACTGGCTGGTACAAGAGGGTCCTGAGATCCCTCAATGTCCAGGTGTCTACGGGGATCCCCTACTCTCACACGAGCAACCCCCTATGTGAGCGACAGATTCGTGTCCTGAAGGAGAACGTCAGGATATGGTGCAAAACTGAACGCACCAGAGACTGGGTGAGACTACTCCCCGTGATATCCTTGATGATGAACTCCCAAGAGAGTTCAGCTACTGGCTACTCGCCACATGAGCTATTCATGGGGCGCCCGGCGTGGTTCCTACATGCCCCCTATCCAGAGGATACCCATTCTTCTGTGGGTGAATGGGTCCAAGAGCAACAAGCGAAGGTGGACAAGGCCAAGGCTATGCTCCAGAGAGTGAGGGAGCGTCAGTGGAACAAGAAGAACAAGCACCGTGTACCGGCCACCTACCAAGAGGGGGACTGGGTGCTGGTGCACCACAGTCGACTACCCGCCTGGCCACGCTCTACCAGCGATGACCCATACTTCGGGCCGTACAAGATTCTATCTGTGGATGGACACCGTATCACCGTGCGGTGTTCTCCCCGTCTAGGGGGGACCCTGGTGTGCGCTGCTCAACACCTGAAGCGCTACCATGATCCTGAAGACCTCTGTGGGGAGGAGTGGGAGCTGAACGACGAGGAAATCGCCGCTCTGGACCTACAAGGGGCTGCCAGCCCTATGGAAGTTGAAGGTGAACTTCCCGACATGAACGCCGAGGAGATGGCTAAGGAGGGCTTCTACCTGGTGAAGTCTGTCCTACGCCACCGCTATCGCCAGGGTTGGCGCTTCCTCACCATCTGGGAAGGGTTTGGAGTCGAAGAGGCCACCTGGGAGCCCTTCTCTGCATTTGTTCTACTGGAGGGACGCCTAAACTCAGTTCTGGTTGACTACTTGTCCCAGAACAACCTTGGTGAGTTGCTGAGACTCGCTGAGACGCTTGCCTCCAAGACTAAAGCTAGGGACTGAACCTTACCCTTACCTGCCAAAGCGTATGTGTGAGTGTGCTAGTCCTAAGGTCCTGAGAGCAAGCCGCAGAAGTGGTGTCCTAATTATACCCAAGTCTGCGCCCTTGCTAAACCTGGAGGGTTGGCTTATTGATGCCACGGGGTACGCCCCGGGTCTCCCTTCCCCTATGCGCCCAATCTCTGTGCTGGCGCAAAGCCTTGGGGGAATACCCAGCGTGCTAATCCAGGTATTGTTTTCCCTACCTATCTGTCTACTACAGGGAGGGGTGGCCAAAAGCTATGAAGGCATGCAAAACGCCGTTTTGCTATGTGGCCAAAACACTGACCTAACCACTGCCACAGCCGACCAACCCCGCTAAAATTGCAGGAAAAGGGTGGGACAGTGACACACCCCCTACAGGTCCTACACACCCTACAGTAGCACCATCCTGTCGGGCGAGCACTGGGCGGCTGGCTCTAGCCCCCACTCAGGACTACCACTCCTACACGCACACTCTACTGGGCGTTGCGAAGATGAAGGTCTCTTGGGTCCTAGCGACCCTCCTGTGAAATGGCAAGAGAACACAGCGCTACTAAGCAACTGTGGCCTGACAGGGGACGCCACAACGCGTTTCCCCTGTTAGGGCTTGGAGGGAAGGAGTGCTCTCGCGTGCAAGGCGCAGATGTCGATGAAGTCGGACTCCCTGCTCTGCCACAGGCGGAGCGCAGTTACTTGTTTGTGTGATCTGCGCCCTTGTTTAGCAGGGCATAAAAAAAAATGCTGCTGCACCACTCACCCTACCTGCCCACCTGTAAAACAAAGGCAAATGAAAGGGCGTTTGCGGCGGAGGAACCAAGCCACACTCAAGGTATTATACCCTTCTCAGTGTGGCCTATAATACGCTGTCCGCAAACACGCTGCATGGAGCAGCTACCCTTGTCAAGCAAGCAAGCGTTAAGGAACTCCTCAGGTTCTCTTAAAGAACGTACCGAGGAGCCCCTGGGTAGCCTAAACAAGGTTTACCGTGCGCACTTCGCGTGGCCTACCCTTTAATGCGTGTGTGCATGCACGAGTATGCGACAGGATCGTGGGTAAACCTGCCCATCTACGCGTCAATCTTGACTCCACCAGGGGGTGGCCCCGCCTGGGCGTACCTACCTTACCTACCGCTGGGAAGTGAAGCAAGGTGAGAGGACAAAAGGGGCGCACGCGAAGAACGTTGCTATGCACTTGTGTGTATGTCTAATCACCCTGATCTGACCGCTAATCATCTGCAATCTTTCTAATCAATCCCTCTATCGCGTCCTATCGTTGTTATCGTTGTTGGCGCTGCTACAAGGCTCGTTCACGGAGACACGAGACGAGCAATGTGTATGCAGCATGCAAGACGAGCATACCTGTAGTTTATACCTGATTCATTGAAGTCTTTTTAATTGATTTTCAAATTCTTGAATTTTTGAAGCTTCTATTAGTGTGGGTGGAATCTGTATGTTTATTTATTAATGTGTGTCTCGTCATTTTCAAGACTACGTGAGACATACGTTTATAATTCCATTATTTCTCCATTTTCCGGCGCTTCGCTAGGAGCCGCTCCTGCGCGCTGCCATTCTATGCGTATGAATTTCTGGATTGAAAAAATTCAGAGATGACTATAATTTCTATAAAAATGTGCTTCTGATGCACTATTGGATTCTGCTCAGGTGTGTCGTTTCAGAAAAATTCTACGCCGTCATTTGACGGATTTTGGTGGCGTTGCTTCGTTTTTGCGTGGATTCGTCCATAATTCTCCAATTCCTGCCTCTGCAGATACCCACGCGTAGCCTCGCTGAGTAGGCCGTGTTCGGGCCGAAACGCAGGTGCCTGGAGATACTGAGCAGAACCAAGACCCCACCAAGGGGCAAATTTAATTTTCTTTCGACTCCCTTCGCCCTAAGACAGGTCACAGGTCGCCAGCAGGTTTACGAGAACCCATGCGAGTGTGTATAATGTGTCTTGCGTTTGGGTTGTGTCGACGCTGCGTCTTGGAGGGAGGGATGCATATGCACATGTTTGGCATGCTCCCATACTAACCCAACCAAGCCACAGGAGCCCCAGCAGCGCCATGAGCGCTGAGTCTTCTGTAGGATATGTTACAAACAAAGCAGCAGGAGAGCGCCAGCCATGGTGAGCGCTCATTTTTCAGTGTGAGGGAGACTGTAGGTATTTTAAAGTAGATGTGGAAACCAAGGAAAGGCCAAGAAAAATTCCCTTTTTCCTAAAATGCGACAGTGGTGGCCACCACAGCACAAGGGGGGAGTAAGAAAAAGTGCTTTTCCATTGCTTTGAGGCATACTCTAGTTGTATTAGAGATGCACTGAGCATCCATGCATTTTGATCTTAGTATTGGTCCCACCAAAACTGGTGATAACACATTTTGACCTATGGAACCAAACACCCAATCAGGATATGGAGTGGACCCCTTAATCCCCTTTCAATCAGAGGTGAAACATCTTTTCCTGAGTTGACTGAGCACTGACATACCTAAAGTAGAGCCTATGAATTTATCTATGTTTTTCCATGAATTCTTAGCTATCCTAGTGGTATGCACCCTAGGGGGCTGGGCAGCTCTTTTTGAGAGGTCCTGGGTTCAATTCCTGGTCAGCCTAGCTAAGTAGGAAGATCCCATGTGACATGGCAGTGACCTCATCGCCACATACCATGCCACCTCAGCACATATGGGACCCAGAACAAAGAGTGCACATCTCCTAAGATGGCACTATGGAGAGAGAGTGATCCTGAGGCAGTTTTCTAACTCTTTTCCTAAAACATTTCAGCTATCTTTGTGAATATGCATTCATTTGTGACCTGAGTTGCAGTTTCTGTGAATATCCAATCATCTTTCACTGTTTACACTGCAGCCCTTCATGCTTTGATCCTGAATTACCTTCTCCTTGCATACTATTGGCTTGGGCTATCCTGGATTGACTTGGCTTTACTGTATTTCAACAAACAAAAGCTTTTCATCATCCAAAACCAGCAGCAGGACACCCTACAGCAACAACAAGCAGCAGGAGAAGCAAAAACACAGTGCTGAAAACACTATAAACTTTTCTTACCGAGGAGCTCCTGGGTAACCTAAACAAGGTTTACCGCGCGCATTTTGCGTGGCCTACCCTTTAATGCGTGTGTGAATGCACGAGCATGCACGAGTGGACGCTCTGCCTTTGGCAAACTTCCTAATCTTACACACCATCACAAACTCCATCATGGGGTGGCCCCATCTGGGCTTACCTACCTTACCTACCGCTGGAGAGTGAAGCAAGGTGCGGAGAAAAGCGTGACACCAGCAAAAAACGTCGCTATGCACGAGTGTGTATGTCTAAGCACCCTGATCTTACCTCTAATCTTCTGCAATCTTTCTAATCTATCCCTCTATCGTGTTCTATCGTGCTACCAGGCTTGAAAAGGACGACACATGGCGAGCACTGTGCGTCGGGCAAACAGAACGAGCACACCTGCAGTTTATACCTGATTCATTGAAGTCATATTCTTATTTTTCGAATTCTTGATTTTCGGTTGAATCTGGCAATGTGGGTGGAATCTTTAAGCACATCTATTTATGTGTGTCTCGTCATTTTCCTGTCTACGTGAGACATACGTTTATGATCTCATTATTTCTTTATTTTCCGGCGCTTCGCTAGGAGCCGCTCCTGCGCGCCGCCTTTTTCTGCGTAAGAATTTCTTGATTCAAAAAATCAAGAGATGACTACAAATTTTATAAAAATGTGCATCTGATGCACAATTGGATTCTGTCCAGGTGTGTGCCTTCAGAAAAATTCTAGGCCGTCATTTTACGGACTTAGGTGTTGTCGCTTCGCGCTTGCGTGGATTCGTCCCTCATTCTCCCATTCCTCTGTTGTACAGACCCCCTCGCAAAGCCTCGTTGAGTAGGCCGCTGTTCTGGCCGAAAAGCAGCAGCAGCAGACTGAACCAGAATCAAGATGCCTCCAAGGGGCAATTCTAATTAAATCAGCGCACCCTCACCTGAGTACCAGGACAGGTGTCTCCATCAGGTTCCTTGAGACTTGGGTCGTGCGTCCTATGAGAGTCTGGCGTTGGGTTGTGTTACGCTGCAGCTTGGAGGGAGGGATGCACATGCATATGGTCTTGGCATGCCCTACTCTAACCCCACCAAGCCACAGGAACCCCGGCAGCGCCAAGAGCGCTGAGTTTTCTGTTCGAGATTGTCATCAACAATGCAGCAAGAGTCGCTGGCCATTGTAAAGCGCTCTTTTCCAGTGTTAGGGAAGCTATGGGTATTTTAAAGTAGGTGTGGAAACCAAGGAAAGGCCAAGAAAAAATCCCTTTTTCCTTAAAATGCGACAGTGGTGGCCACCACAGCACAAGGGGGGAGTAAGAAAAAGTGCTTTTCCAATGCTTTAGGGTATACTTTAGTTGTATTAGAGGTGCTATAAGCACTCAGGCAGTTTTATCTTAGTATTGGCCCAACCAAAAGTGGTGATAACACATTTTGACCTATGGAACCAAACACTAAATCAGGATGTGGTGTGGACCCCTTTATCCCCAAGCTATAGGCACTAAAACATCTTTTCCCGGGTTGCTGAGGCACTGACATACTGAAGGTAGAGCCTATGAATTTATCTATGTTTTCTCATGAATTCTCAGCTATCCTAGTGGTATGCACCCTAGGGGGCTGGGGCACCTCTTTTTGAGAGGTCCTGGGTTCAATACCCAGTCAGCCTAGCTAAGTAGGAATATCCCATGTGACATGGCAGTGACCTCATGGCCACATGTCATGCCACCTCAGCACCTATGGGACCCAAAAACAAAGAGTGCACATCTCAAGATGGCACTGGGGATGATAGTGAGCTCTTGGGGCAGTTTTCCAATCAGTTTTTCTCAGACATGTAAAATATTTGATCCTGAGTTGCAATGTATGCTAATTGCTGTGGTCTATTGTTGATAGTTGTTTTTATCTAACTCTTTGTGAGTGCAGCCCTTCATGCTTTGATCCTGACCTTCTTCTACTTGCTTATCTCTGGCTTGGGTTATCCTGGATTGGTTGTATTTCAAAAATAAAACATTTTCGTCATCAAAAAACAAGCAGCAGGAACCCTACACCAGCAGCAAGCAGCAGGAGAGGCACAACAAACACACAGTGTTGAAATCACTATTAAACTTTCTCAACTCACTCTTTTTTGTGTTGAAAAGCCTACACTGTTTTTTTTTTGTCACTCACTTCTGCGTTGAAAATGCTGTTTTTCTTTACCTACTGAAATATTGTTTGTTTTTTTCTGTCACTCACTTCTATGTTGAAAATCCTGTTTTTTTTTATCTCCTGAAATGTTGTTTTTTTTCTCTGAAGTGGCCAGAGTTATGCTTTTTTATAGAACTTGGATTGCACCTCGGCCTTTAATGCTCCACCAATGCCGTATGCAACTCGCACAAATTGGGAAAAATGCCAAAAAAAAGTTGCTTTCGTGTGCAAATTGTCCGACCCTACAGACTTCACTGCCCTTTGGAGGACATGTCGCTGTTGCAAAGGATGCACCACATATTCACTTTCATCGATTCAGTGTTATTCAAGAGGAAACAGGAAGTACTGCTCTCTCTCACTCATGGTAAGCAACACTGCACAGCTCAGAGTGCCTTCATCGTCCGAAGTTTGCACTGCCTCCCGGGCCTCCCTTGCCCTTTGCCTGTTCTCCCTGGCTGAGCATGTACATCACGTGGTGCAGCACGAAACCTTTTGGCAAGTCTGTCCAACCGGGTCTCAGCCCTCCTCTTTGTTGCTCTTTGTACTGGAGTAAGAAAAAGTGCTTTTCCAATGCTTTGAGGCATACTCTAGTTGTATTAGAGATGCACTGAGCACACAGGCATTTCTATCTTAGTACGGCCCAACCAAAAGTGGTGATAACACATTTTGACCTATGGAACCAAACACCCAATCAGGTTATGGAGTGGACCCCTTAATCCCCTATCAATGTGAGGCAATTCATCTTTTCCTGAGCCGACTGAGAACTGACATATCCAGGGCAGAGCCTACGAGTTTATCTATGTTTTCTCATGAATTCTTAGCTGTCCTAGTGGTATGCACCCTAGGGGGCTGGGTACCTCTTTTTGAGAGGTCCTGGGTTCAATTCCCGGTCAGCCTAGCTAAGTAGGAAGATCCCATGTGACATGGCAGTGACCTCATCGCCACATGCCCTGCCACCTCAGCACATATGGGACCCAAAACAAAGAGTGCACATCTCCTGAGATGGCACTATGGAGATGGAGTGATCATGGGGCAGTTTTCCAACTCTTTTTCCAAAACATTTCAGCTATCTTTGTGAATATGCAATCAGATGTGCCTTGAGTTGCAGTTTCTGTGAATATCCTTTCATCTTTCACTGTTTACACTGCAGCCCTTCATGCTTTGATCCTGATTCTCTTCTACTTGCATATCTCTGGCTTGGGCTATCCTGGATTGATTGTATTTCAGCAACTAAAACATTTTCCTCTTCAAAAACAAGCAGCAGGAAACCCTACACCAGCAGCAAGCAGCAGGAGAGGCACAAACACAGTGTTGAAATCACTATAAAACTTTCTGGTAGCAAGAGGCAGATTGTCTCTGCGTACCGGCAGCAACCCCGTGCCGTACAACCAGTGCGCCGAGATCAGTCACATATAAGCAGAAGGGCGGACGAAGATGGACACAAAGAAAGAGGACACCGACGTGAAGACAGCGCCTGAGGCACCAGCAATGCCAGCACCTGGTGAACCTGGACCTGGACCTAGCGCTGTACCTTCGGAGCCCTTACATGGGCCAGTGGACGTGGCGGAGGATTCGTTGGAAGGACTCCAGTCGGCCTTCCGGGGCCTCTCAGTCGAGGAGGCGGTCACTCATCCTGTGAAGAGGAAGAGAGAGAGCGAGAAAGATGCTGGAGAAGGCATAACAGACGAAGGAGAAGACCAAGGGCAAAACCTGACGAATGATTCTACCTTCGAAGGCGCACCAAGCGCTTCTGGCCTCCACGCATCACCCTCACCTATAACCACCACACTCCCAATTCCAGACCCAGCCGCTGCAACATCCACTCCCATCACCAACCCACCTATTGAAGAGGTTGGGGGGAGGGCAACCTCCAAGCTTCCCTTGGCATGCACGACCCCAATCCGATGAAATCCAAGACTTCCTCTTGTTTTCTTGCTGATCTTCCATCAGTTTGGGTTTCTGCAAAGCATTCTGTGATCCTTGCCTCAGCCATGACACAATCTGGCGTCCTAGGCAAGAGAAGAAGGTATATGTAGACAATATAAACATGTAGACAAGTATTATGTATATGTAACACTTCTATACTATAAAATAGCTTAGAAGAGTGGACGAAATGAAGGCGGCGGCGTCGCCGCCATCAGAAAATCTGACGGCTACGAGTCGTCGCCATCAGGATCTCCACTGAGATCCTGCCCAAACTGGGCCAAACAGTGGTTTTTGGGCGAAAAACAGTGAAATATAGTGATTTTTGAGCCAAAAACACTCATTTCGCGTGTCTCCCCCCAACGCGTCGCGTAGCCGACACGACGCGTTTCTGTCCCAATTCAAACTATATATGAGCAGGGCCACTGTTGGGCCACACCATGGGCGCCTGGCTGATTCCTGGGATCGCCTCAGGTTTTTTTGAAAAATTCGTGAACGTGACTCACTTCGGAAAAATTGACCTTCGCGGAACGCCGTGAAAAAGGTCACGTTATATTCCTATATTTCTAAAAACGATAAATCAATAATAAAATTGATTAAAATCTTCAGAAATCGTGAAATAAAGCTTCGATCTGGGGCTGCGTCGCGCAGGCGACGAACGTCGTCGCCAGCCCAAAATGACGAAAAAAGACGATTTCTGGGGTATTTTACAGAAATCCCACAGAAATCAAGATGCCATAATCAGCCCAGGAAAATTCGTGAGCGAGCCTGGCGAAGAGCGCCACAGGCTGGGCAGCGGGTATGGGTGAGGCACCCCATACCGCTTCACCCCCCTCCTTAGAAGCCTTGCCTATATCCAAAGGAAGGCAAGGCCAAGGAGGCGCTCTGACCCCTGCACTGCCCTGGTTTCAAAACTGATTCAGCAGGACAGTGGGGGCGGGGGGCTTCGTAAGTAATTTACATTCCACTCACATGTAGGTCTTTTTTTTTTTTTTGATATATTCATACGGCAATTGCCCCCCCGGCGACCACACTGGTCCCTGGCACT
This sequence comes from Eutreptiella sp. 'Long Island Sound 2002', assembly GCA_964036045.1. NCBI lineage: Eukaryota > Euglenozoa > Euglenophyceae > Eutreptiales > Eutreptiaceae > Eutreptiella > Eutreptiella sp. 'Long Island Sound 2002'. Next base: position 40,128,180 of record OZ038391.1, on the reverse strand, counting down.
CCCTTTAGCCTCTGGTGACCAAACCAGGGGCGCTGCAGGTCCTTCCGACCTGACTGATGGCGCTGAGGCCCACATATTGGCCCTTTTTCTCCATGGGCATGGAAACATAATAATTCAATAAATTCAAATGCGGAGAAAAAAATTATTTAGGGTCAAACCCAAGGCAACGAATTCCTCGCGCCTGAACTTAGGGCCATTTCCTGCCCAAGGCGACGAATTCCTCGTGCCTGTTTAGGGTCGATTCCCAACCCAAGGCGACGAATTAACGCGCCTGATTTGGGGGATTTAGGGTCATTTCCTACCCAGGGCGACCCGCGCCTGTTTAGGGTGGCGACCTCCGGAGGGCCAACCAACCCAAGGCGACGAATTAACGCGCCTGCAACGTTCGCAGATGGCGTCGTCGTCGCTGTGGTTGTCGCCCAGCCACATGATGGACTTGGGGGCTCCATAGGGTCTTCTACCCATCGTAGGAGTCAAGGAGTGGGATGTCGGCGGTCATCCTCCTTCATCATGTTGATGCCCTGGACCTTAGCTCCTGCAGATGTTTCCCAGCGAAGAAGCGGTACTCCTGCAGTCTGGGCTTCGTCGCCGTCCGCAGGCCGTCACACCGCCTTGGTGGCCTTGGCGTCGGCAGAATTCTTTTGAAGAGGTTGGGGGAGGGCAACCTCCAAGCTTCCCTTGGCATGCACGACCCCAATCCCATGAAATCCAAGACTTCCTCTTGTTTTCTTGCTGATCTTCCATCAGTTTGGGCTTCTCCAAAGAATTCTGTGATCCTTGCCTCAGCCATGACACAATCTGGCGTCCTAGGCAAGAGATGAAGGTATATGTAGACAATATAAACATGTAGACAAGTATTATGTATATGTAACACTTCTATACTATAAAATAGCTTAGAAGAGTGGACCAAATGAAGGCGGCGGTGTCGCCGCCATCAGAAAATCTGACGGCTACGAGTCGTCGCCATCAGGATCTCCACTGAGATCCTGCCCAAACTGGGCCAAACAGTGGTTTTTGGGCGAAAAACAGTGAAATGTAGTGATTTTTGAGCCAAAAACACTCATTTCGCGTGTCTCCCCCCAACGCGTCGCGTAGCCGACACGACGCGTTTCTGTCCCAATTCAAACTATATATGAAGAGGGCCACTGTTGGGCCACACCATGGGCGCCTGACTGATTCCTGGGATCGCCTCAGGATTTTTTGAAAAATTCGTGAACGTGACTCACTTCGCAAAAATTGACCTTCGCGGAACGCCGCGAAAAAGGTCACGTTATATTTCTATATTTCTAAAAACGATAAATCAATAATAAAATTGATTAAAATCTTCAGAAATCGTGAAATAAAGCTTCGATCTGGGGCTGCGTCGCGCAGGCGACGAACGTTGTCGCCAGCCCAAAATGACGAAAAAAGACGATTTCTGGGGTATTTTACAGAAATCCCACAGAAATCAAGATGCCATAATCAGCCCAGGAAAATTCGTGAGCCAGCCTGGCGAAGAGCGCCACAGGCTGGGCAGCGGGTATGGGTGAGGCACCCCATACCGCTTCACTATGGCTGAGGGCACAGGCTTTACTGGTATGCCTACCTACCCTGCCTATGGTTTGGGCCCACCTACCACTGTGTTTCCTGAGGCAACTACTGCCAGTGAGCCGGTGGCCTCCACTTCTGCGCCGCGATGGTATGCGGCTGACTATCACCATCCTCTACCCGCTACGGGAACCTATGTGGATGTTCCTGGGTATGCAACCTTGAGTGGGTTGACGAGAGGACCTGAGTCTCTTGGAGGCAGGAGTAGAGGATCGGCGAGATCCTCCAACAGGTTCCTGCCGCGGTCGGAGATCAACGAGGTGCTCCGAGGAGCCACCTCTAAAATTGTTGGCGACCTCACTCAGGAGATTCAAGAGAAACTGGAGCCCCTGATGATACCGCCCCAAGCGTCACCTACCACGGTGGGAGTGTCACCCCATCGAGTACAGGCCAACCGCCTGGTGGCAGGGCTGACAAACACCCTGGGGAGCCTGAGGAACCGACCATTGCCGACCCCTGCAGCGATACCGAGAAGCCCTTTCGTACCGAGAACGGCCCAGCCGCCCTACAGCCACGTGACGAATTCTACGAGAGCCGAGCTGGACAGGCTGGGGCTGACAGCCTTGAGGGCAATGGTTGACGTGGAGCCCTATGGCTCTAGTGATCTAGGCGGAGACCCCTCCGATGATGAGCCGCCGTCTATGACGTCTGCTTCGCCCTCGGAGGACGACGACCCGGAGGACCCGGAGAACCCAAGTGGGAAGAAGAAGAAGTAGAAGAGGAAGACCTGACGCCCTGAGGGACGCAGGTCTCAGGAGGCTAAGGCTATTGCCACCTCCAGGATCGTGGTGAACCTGCCTGAGTTCACAGGCAAGGACCTCAGCGAGTTTGCCAAAAATTTTGGCCGGTTTCTCCGATTGACCGGCCAAACCCACGCTAGTGGCCGGGTCAAGTGCGATCTGCTCCTGCAGTGCTGCAAGACCAAGTACCTGGAGAAGCAGTTCAGGCAGATCGTGACTAACTCCGCCACCTTTGCCGATGTGTTGGTTGCCTTGGAGAGGCAGTACCCGACCTACGAAACCGACCTCTCCATCAGGGCCGAGATCCAGAACCTGCCCGTGCTGCCCAACAACCCCAAACCTGGCAGGGTCTCTGAGCCTTTGGCTGACCTAGATCACTGGGCTGGACGATTGCCGCCCGGTTCCTACAGCAGCGACGACCTGCTCTTCTGGATGGTGGCTAAGCTCCCTCGAGAGCTGTGGGGGGAATGCCGTTTGACGGCAGAGCGCAAGGCTAGATCCCTCCGCTGCGAGGACCTATGCGTGCTACTCCTGGAGCTGGCGCTGGAGAAGGAGAGCGACCAGCACTTGAACAACTACCGTCCTGGTGGTGGAGGCTCTGGAGGCCATGGCAAAGGGTACCAAGTTTCCAGACCTGCGCAGGGGACTACCCCCAAACACGCCCACGCCCGTATCATGGAGAACGTCAAGGAGCTCTTCTGGTGTGATGCCAGAGACGAGCAGGGCCACCTGCAGCACGCCCCTGACTGCGAGCAGCGAGACTGCTTTGTAGTCCAGGGGAAGCAGCAGGAGAAGAACACCAGCGCCAAAGCGAAGCTGCCGGATCATTACAGGTGCACCATCACGTGTGCCTTCTGTGGGAAGAGGAAGCACTACGAAGATGAGTGCTACCATAAGCAACGCCTATCGGCGAAGGTTAAGGGTGAAGATCCTGGCAAAGGCTCAGGCAAAAGTGGAGGCAAAAGCAAGGGCAACGACTCCGGCAAGGGCAAGTCGAAAGGACGTGGACAAAGGCAAGACAAGAGTCAAGGTGGACGAGGAGAAGGCGCTAACCGCCAGCCAGACAACGACAACAAGAACCAGGACACGAACGGAGGCAACCCCAACCCTAATCCAGGCGGGAACTCCGAGCCCTGTGGAGGGCAGTCTGCTCCGACCACACGCTCACAGACGCAGGCCCAGAAAGAACAAGGGGCCAAGCGGGAGCACGAAGGTGGTGATGACGGCAACGCTAAGAAGAGAAGCCGTTTGATGAGGATGGCCCACAAGCTGCGGAACAAGGGGTTCGAGGTGACCTGTCCCGCGGAGTTCTGACGGGGACGCTCCGGTGGCACCCAAGACCTGGTGTTTTGGGTACGTATCCAACTAGGGGGACGTGAATACCTGGGGGTATTGGATACTGGCGCCACCATATCTATAGTGGCCAAGAAAATTTTACCTTGTGGGAGACTGAAGAACACCATGACCACCGCGGCTATACGCATGGGGGATGGACATGTGGTGCACAGCTGTGGGGACTGTGAAGTGGAGGTACCTATGGGCTCCCGGACTATCGCCCATCATTTCTATGTGATGGACACTGAGGCCTTCGACTTTGTATTGGGGACTGACTTCCTCGTGCAGCACTCCCAGATACAATCCCTGACGCTGCAAGCGCCCTACCTCCTCTACGTGGACCACGGCAGTGACAGAGAGTCTGTGCCACTGGAGCAGTCGGAACATACCTCGAGTTACCTGAGGCTATCGAAGGAGGAGCCCTCGAACATGATGGCGGCCTCCAAAACTGAGGACTATCAACTGTTGGGGGAGGTCCTAGACCATTGTCTGAAGGAGTTGCGTTACTCTAGAGAAGACCTGAGTCTGGAGTTGTTCGCCAGCGACAAGCAGCATGTACTGGACCTTTACTGCAGCAAGGGGAAGAACTGCAGCTACAAATTTTACTGGCCCTCTTTTGGGATGGCCTACGGGAACCCCAGGTTCAGTGAACTGGGGAAGGTCCTGACCAAGGTGGCCTTGGATCGTTCCCGTATGGTCCTGTGTTCCCCTGATTGGGGAGCCCATGGGGGCAACGAGTACTGGCAAAACCTCCTGGACAGGCTGACTATCAGCTCTGTTCGGTTACCTGATGAGGCCATCTACGTGCCTCTGGGGCGTAAGACGCCTATTGGGAAACCCGGATGGGGGAGTATGCTCAGCGTGGTGGACGGAAGTCTTACCTCCATCCCCTGGGAGGATCTGGACCCGACTCTGGTCCAGGCTATACAACGAGAAAGCGATGGACTCGCCTTGGGTGACTTGAAGGATCGACTACGACCTCAAGATGCTATTGAGACTATACCCGGAGGAGATGAGTACGTCGTGACTGACACCAACGCCCCAAACTCTCCCTGCCTTGTACCTGTTCCTGATGGAGTCTCTGAGTGTGGACTATCCGAGCTACCTAGCTCTATCCACTCAGATGACGAAACTGAGCACGACGCCTTCTTCATGCAGACCTGTGTGGAGGAAGTGGAGAACGCCGAGTACGTCGCCCCACTGACACCCCTACTCTCCATGAGGGTGGAAGACCCCGTGGATGAAAAGCTGGACCCTCAATCCAGGCTAAGGGAGTATGTGGACTCCAAGAGGAAGTTGGTGGCGAAAAAGCTATGCTACGCTAAGCCTACCCGCAGCTCATGGCCACTGAAGCAAGGACGTATGGGAGACCTATCCCAATTGAAGGAGGACCTCGAACAGAAGATCACCACCTGGCAAAGGGAGGTAGATCTTAAGCTCATGAAGAGCGTGTGGGGCGCCCATGTGAGGACCCCAGAGGAGGACGACCTCTCGGAGGAATGTGTATGTGAACCCCCTCGAGCGTGCCTATGTTGCCATCGTCCATCGGAGATGGTTGAACAAGACCTTCTATATGCCTACCAAGGGTTGAAGGACACTGCCAAGGGCGAAGAGTCGGTGGAGTACCATCTCCCGACGTCTATTACTCAGGGGGCGAGCAACTTACACTCTGACGAGGACATGGAGGACAAGATCAAGCTATTGGACCCGCGGGTGCAGAAGCTTATACGGACCTTTCTGGAGGTGTTTGGAGATATACCCCCTCCGGCCTCATGTGACAAGCTGGTACAGATGGACCTCAAGCTGAAACCCGGGTTTGTGGGTCACAAGATCCAGAGGAGACCCTATCCAGCTCCTAAAGAGCAGGTCGATGAGATTGAGCGACAGATACAAGAATGTATCGACGCTGGCCTAGTCCTGGAGTACAAGGACGGGGACTACCCCCTACACTGCAGCCCCTGTTTCCTGGTGGCTAAACCTGGGTCTACAGCCAAACGGCTGGTAGTGGACTACGGAGAGCTGAACAAGAAGACGCTGAACCTCTCAGGGTCCCTTCCCAATATGGAGTCTACCCTGGAGAAGATAGCCTCCTGTCGCTACAAGACCAAGATGGACAAGAGGAGCGGATTCTGGCAAGTGGACCTGACGCCCAACGCTCAGGAGCTACTGGCCTTCATCACCCCTCAGGGGAGGGTGTTCAAGTGGAAGGTCATGCCATTTGGCGTGGCCAACGCACCCGCTCTATTCCAAGAGCTGATGAACAAGATCTTGTCCATCCTACGAAGGAGACCTAAGGTGCAGGAGCTTATATCCCGTGGGGCCCAGATGGAAGCTCACATCGATGATGTATGCCTTGGGACCAATACCCAGGAGGACCACCTAATCCTCTTGGGTGAGTTGTTTGCGGTCTGCCAGGAGAACCACACACGACTCAAGCTGGAGAAGTGTGAGTTCATGCAGGAGACCATGCAGTACCTGGGGTTTGACGTTGGCTATGGGTGGTGTACCCCAGCGGCCTCTAAGGCCAAACCCCTGATGGATGCTAAGGTACGACACGAAGACCCCAAGAAAGGACTTCATGATGTACGCAGTTTCATTGGGGCGTGCAACTTCTATGGCCGCCATATCAAAAACTTCACCTACACCAGCGCCATTCTGACGGACTTGATCAAGAAGAGTACTACTTGGCGCTGGGGCCCACAAGAGCAACAAGCGTTTGACGAGCTCAAAGACAAGGTGGCCAACGCTAAGTGCTTGGGCGTGCCTAGGGCACAAGGGAGGCCAGCCAGGAAAGGCAGAGGGAGGAACTGGCAGCCCCCCCCCCAAAAAAAAAAACAACCGAGGGGGGAGGGGGGGGGCGCGCAAACAGCCTACAGCCACCAAACCGCCCGCCAACACCACCAGAGGCGGCCAAACCCCCCCCCCCAGAAGGCACCGAAGACAGGACCCCCGAAGAGGCACGGGGGGACCACCCAGCCAAAACCGGCAACACCAAGCCAGGAACAGCGGCCCACCGGGAAAAGAGACACCGAAACATGCAGACACACACCACGAGAAAACCAAAAAAAAAAAGAGCCAGCAGCCCAGCCCGAAAGAAAGGGGATGGGGGGACAGGGACCACAAGGCCCGGGACAGGGACGCCCAGCAAAAAAAAAAAAAAGCGCAAAAAACACACCCCGACAACCCTGCCACGAAGGGCTGGGCACAGCCAAGACCCGGGCCCAGCACGCACGCCCACACCGCACGCCGGAACCGGAAACGGCGGGGGGCAAGCGGGGCGCGCACGAAACCACACACGTCCCATAAGCCGGCCGAAACGGAACTCCAACCACGAACACCACAAACAGCCCACACTAGAGGGACAACACCACAAACCGTGCCCAAACACACCCACCCAAGACCCGAGCCAGGACTGGTGGGGTTAACAAAACCCACACCCAACCGCAAACCGGACCCAACCACAAACGCCGCACAACAGTAGGAAACCCAGTGCCCACAGCCCGGGCACTGAGGCAGCCCGTGCCATGCAGGTGACCCGGCCAAACGAGATCCGGAGACCGGGGGTAAGGTTGCATCCTAAGGCCTGCGCTGCTTTGGGACTCGAGGTGGAGCGTGCGACACCCAAGCGCCTCGGAACCCTAGTACCAAGAACCTGCATGCATGCCTTGGGAACGGGATACGCCAGGAAGTCCGGTGAACCTCTAGGGTTCCGCCCAAAGGAGGGGACGTGCGCAAGCACGGGGGCACATCCTCCCGGCGAGACAAGCACGTCACGCTGGCGGCGATCAGCCCTCCATGTGTTGCCCGGGGCCGCTTTGTTGGGGGCGAACAGTCCGGTCTAGCGGGAAGTAAGCCTCCTCCCCTCTTCACGCGCGGAGCCTCTTCCTGTTTGTCAGAGGGGCGACGCCAGGGGGAACCATGGGGCGCCTCTCCACGACCGAGTGCACCTACCTACCTACCTACCTTAATCAAGAAGAGTACTACTTGGCGCTGGGGCCCACAAGAGCAACACGCGTTTGACGAACTCAATGACAAGGTGGCCAACGCTAAGTGCTTGGGCGTGCCTAGGGCACAAGGGGAGATTATCCTGGTGACCGACGCCAGCAATGTGGGCGGTGGTGGAACGTTGTTCCAATGGCAAGCACTAGAGAAGGAGGAGTTCGACTCGGCGATTTCCCAATGGGGGACGAAAGGTCTCAACCGAGATGGAACCCTCAAGCACAGCTACCCTGACGACAAATGGGTCTTAGTACCTCTGGGCCACTGGAACTGGAAGTGGAACCAGGCCAGGGGGAACTACTCCACCTATGAGCAGGAATTGCTCGCGGGTATGCTGGTGCTATCCTCACAAGCACGATTGTTGGGGAGTAACCCTGTGGTCTGGCTGTGCGACCAAGAACCGGTCCGCAGTTTCCAGAAGGGCCCCCCACCTGAGAAGGCCAAGCTACGGCGCTGGTGGAACTACCTCAGTCAACTACGGCTGACGGTACACCATATCCAGGGAGTGAAGAACGAGTGTGCAGACTACATCAGCCGCAACAACTTCGACGCCCTGATTGGTGCGCGGTCTGAAGCGCTGGCTAAGGAGGCGTTCAGCCGTATGGACGTCCACTTGGACCTGAACATGACGATGATACGCCCCCTGGATGGACTCCAACAATCGGAGTACCTGAAGGAGTTTGGGGATATCTACAAGCGCCTGGAGAAATGCCTTGAACCCCTCCTGGTCAACCAAGATCAGTGGAAGAGGGACAAGAGCTACCTCTGGCACGAGGACCGTATCGTGGTGCCTAGTGACAGAGTCCCCGCGCTGCTGAAGTGGACCCATGAGTCCAGCGGTCATGTGGGTGCTGACCGTACCCTGAGGCTGTTCAAGCAGTGGTTCCACACTACGTGGACTGACGACCAACTGTGGAAAACCCTCCAGCCTATCGTGGACAAGTGCCCGTGCAGGTCCTGCAAACCAGGGGATATCAGGGACAGAGGTCTCCACTTCGACCCTGCCCATCCCTCACTGTGCTAACAGTGTTCTATACGTGGACTACACGGAGATGCCGAAGTTCGGGGGCTATGACTTTGCCCTCGTGGTGACCTGTGGGTCGACCAGGTTTACCAGGGTGTTCCCATGTACCAAGCACATTACCGGGGAGGAGACTATCAAGATACTCCTGGAGGAGGGCTTTTGTGTCTATGGGGCGCCCAAGGAGATCAACTCCGATGAGGACGTACGAGTACGCTCAGATACCGGTTGGTACAAGAGAGTCCTGAGATCCCTCAATGTCCAGGTGTCTACGGGGATCCCCTACTCGCAAACGAGCAACCCCCTATGTGAGCGACAGATCCGTGTCCTCAAGGAGAATGTAAGGATATGGTGCAAACCTGAGCGCACCAGAGACTGGGTGAGACTACTCCCCATCATATCCTTGATGATGAACTCCCAAGAGAGTTCAGCTACTGGCTACTCGCCCCATGAGCTATTCCTAGGGCGCCCGGCATGGTTCCTACATGCCCCCTATCCAGAGGACACCCATTCTTCTGTGGGTGAATGGGTCGAAGAGCAACCAGCGAAGGTGGACAAGGCCAAGGCTATGCTCCAGAGAGTGAGGGAGCGTCAGTGGAACAAGAAGAACAAGCACCGAGTACCGGCCACCTACCAAGAGGGGGACTGGGTGCTGGTGCACCACAGTCGACTACCCGCCTGGCCACGCTTTACCAGCGATGACCCATACTTCGGGCCGTACAAGATTCTATCAGTGGATGGACACCGTATCACCGTGCGGTGTTCTCCCCGTCTACGGGGAACCCTGGTGTGCGCTGCTCAACACCTGAAGCGCTACTATGATCCTGAAGACCTCTGTGGGGAGGAGTGGGAGCTGAACGACGAGGAAATCGCTGTCCTGGACCTACAAGGGGCTGCCAGCCCTATGGAAGTTGAAGGGGAACTCCCCGACATGAACGCTGAGGAGATGGCTAAGGAGGGCTTCTACCTGGTGAAGTCTGTCCTACGCCACCGCTATCGCCAGGGTTGGCGCTAGTTGAAAAAAATAGATTTCTATCAAGGTCGCTACAGTTCCGCTGATTGAGTTGCAGATTTAGACAGTACAGTGCCAGACAGAGGACAGTACAGTGCCAGACAGATCGCGTCGTCTTCGAGCCGCGATTAGTACGGATGGTGCGTCATTCAATTCTTTCAGTCAATTCAATTCTGTCACGTAATCATATTGGTGCTGTTTAAAGATCGTGATTGGTTAGTTTAGGCTGTGTTGCAGCCAGCGGTGCCGTCGCCCGAACATGCGAATGTAAGGATTCATTAGGTTTGATTCTGATTGAACATTTATCCTCTTCAATTGATTAGTTCGCTTTCAAGACGGGAATCGTAGATTCATGATGGTGCACCACTATTTTGCTTTGTCGCTTTCCATGTGTTGCATTCACATACTTTCATTACACTCATTGCATTGTTATGCATTCATTCCATTCAAGCATGTGTTGTTTGTTTACTGTTGTTTGGATTTGGGTTGTTACACGTAGTGATGTCCATTGCATGGTTTATTATTGTTTAGTTACGGGCAAGGATAAAGGTAATGCAAGCATGATATTGGGTTCGGTGTCACACGTCTCCCATGCTTTGTTTAGCATGGAGCCGTGGTGAGCCCGGTTGCGTCCATGGGGGTAGAGCCGTAAGGGTCTTGAATGCCTTGGCCACCATGACCCGCCGCCGTGGAGAAACAGAAATGGTGGGGCCTTGGCAACGGCACGGCGGCCCCACATCGTCAACAATGACTCAGACGTACACGTGGTGATTTCCTTTGTATCTTCCTTGCTTCGCCTTTACTTGCTCGTAGTTTTGTTTGTTGTGTTTGCGGGTATGACCCTAGGAGTATTTTGAATTGAAATATTTTTATGCAAACAATCACATAAATTGTTTTAGATAAATTTTTGCTCGTGTGCACCCCTCCCAAAAATTACATAGTTTTATGAGCCCATTTTCCAATCTTTGTTTTGTAGGTTTTGCTAACCATTGAGTAGTTGAAATATAAGCATTTTGGGGATATTCTATAGCAAGTCATACCTTACTACGGAGTCGAGTAGTTCTCTTTTTCTTTGTGGTAGCAGAGCGTTTCCTAATTTTGTGGCAAGCCAACAAATTTTAGGACTTTCTTGCGCCGACTCCGGAAATGCTCTTTTCGAGCAAGCGGTTCTTGCTTTGCCATGGGTTGTTGAGTCTTGCTTTGCTTCCCTTTCCTTCTTCCTCACGGACTACCGGGCGCTTGCGCTTGGGCCCCCTTCAAAAATAAAAACAAAGGCGCACCTCCGCTTGGGTGCTGCAAGAAATGCAAGCATGCCCCTTTGACACTTTGGACATCGCCAAGAGTTGCCAAGGACCGGTGGAGTCACCCGGGCCCCTTGGTGACTAGCCCCGGGGATTCCCAAGCCCCACTTGTCGTGCTTTCTTGTGTCTCGGTTTCCCATAGGATGTTAAACATTTTTGGGAAAATTTTATCCCGTAAATTTTTGTTCCGTTGTGTCCTTGCTTGTCTTGTTTTCCTTGTTTTCCATCACCCCATCGACCACGAAGTCTTCGACACCACTATCTCCAACGCTTCATGCTTCACCAACGGAACGTTCGGTGTTTGCAAGCTTTTGGGTGAGAACTTCGGCATTGAGTACGGTACCATGACCACCATTCACTCCTACAATGGAGACAAGATGATCTTGGACGGCCGTCACTCTGATTTACTCCGTGACCGTGTTGGAACTATGAACATCGTGCCCAACTTCATAGAAGTCACCGAAGCCTTCGTTCTCCTGCTGCCTTAGTCGGGGGGCGAGTTGAACGGTATCGCTCCCCATGTTCCTACTCGCAATGTGGGCGTCATAGACTTGATTGCAAAGACCCTCACGAAGACCGACGAGCAGGCCGATATGAACGATGACTCATCCTCCTCCGCGCCATCGCCCTTGCCTTGCTGCTGGGCATGACGCCTCTTCAGGCCATGTGGCCAAAGGGAGAATTTGTGTGTGTACGGGCACGGGTGTGAGAATGTGGGGTGGAATGCCACTTCTCGGTGCGTGCGTGGATATGTGCTGGCACGTGAGGAGTACACTCGTGTGTGGAGGAGTTTGCGTTCACTCTTGCGTAGGTGAGTACGAGCAAACCTCCAGTCCAGCGGTGTATTTTGATTAGATGATGCACAGTTCTTGCGATGATACGCATGTAGTTAGCTTTACTACCGTATACCTAGAACTCAAGGTAAGATACAATCCGATGTACCTGGATGGCTGTGAGGCGCCATATTCACTGGTTTAGGACTGTTTGTGGATTGTATGATTTTTAGTAATAATGTATGCCTACAGTCCTACTACGTTTGTACTTGGTTTAGTTACATTGCCTACGTTGGGTACGCTGTCTTACCAGTCAAGTTCCTTACCTAGTCCCATCAGTGTACTAGTGTATATTGACTTGGTATTTTTTTTTTTTATGCATCTGCCTTTATGTACCGTCGCTACCGTCCAGGTTGCCCTCACCTTGGTTTGCCGTGTCGGTGGATTTGGTTATTCGTTTTGCTTTCTTGTTTACTGTGGTCCAGACCAACCCCGGGTGTGGGTTCGCTTGGAAATTCGGCCGAGCGCCTTATTCAGCTTACTGTGCGTAGCATTGGGTGATCGGAGACCGTTTGCTTGTGTCCTAGTGCGATCAGCAATTTCCAGTGCACACCGAAAAGGTTTGGCCTTCGGAGGATCCATGAGCCATCCATTTACGATTGACAGGTGTTTGATTATGCACTGGACAGAGCACGGTGCTTGTTTCCGCAGGCGCTCCCAAAAACACAGTGCGGTTCCCTGGCGCAGCCGCTGGTTATTATGACGACCCGTACAGGACCATGTGGACGCTGCCCATGTTTGCTTGCACTGATGCCAGCCAGGTCCATCTGCACTGATGCCAGCCAGGTCCATCTGCACTGATGCCAGCCAGGTCCGCCTGCACTGATGCTGCCCAAGTTCGCCTGCACTGACGCCAGCGACGGGCGCGTGCACTGACGCCAACGAAGATCGGCTGCACTGAGGCCAGCCAGGCGCTGCACGAGGCCAAGGATGGCTGCAAGGGCTACCCTCAGTGGTGCATCCGATTAGCTGCCTATGACTCCGTCAAGCAGGTGCAGGTGATGTCTTTCTTGGTTCGGAAGCCTGGTCTGGCTGCTGCCACTTCGTCCTGCCCTCCTGCTGGGCGATGGCTGGCACCACAGGCGAGAAGGACGTGAAGGTCTGGGGCCCCATGGACAACAAGAGGGTGACCCGACCATCAGGTGCTCAGTGCACCTGTATCCCCCAGAGGACAACATGGACTTCGCACGTCACCCGGGCACCCCTATGGGTTAGCCCAGGCACCCCTGCCAGACCCTGCCTATTTTCTGGCTAAAATTTTGGGGGCCCTTTGCCCTCATTTTGGGCTGCCAAATTCGGCAAGCCAGTTAAAGGGAATTTCCTTCCGCTAGGATAGGTAACGCCAAGCCAGAGGGGCGGGGGGTTACGAAAAATCAGCTCTCCGGTACGCATTTTCTGTGCCAGGAGACCATCCCCCCTTCATACACTCGGTGCTTGCGTGGGCGCTTCGCTTGGGCGCCAATCAATCAAGTGTGCCTGATTCTAACCCTGCGCTTCTTTCGTTCCTGCTTCTGTTCCCCTCTCTCATTTCATCAAGACTGGATTCTTCATGAAGGAATATTCTGTGGGTAACGTGTGCCCTGACGGAGAGCAGCGTGCTTGCTCTGGTTTGGTCACATTCCTTTGCAGCTGTAGTTATGCCGAATGCACCTTGCGTCATTGATGTTTCTGTATCCCTTTCCTGCCCCAGATCCTGGTAACAGACATTCGCTTGTTAGATGTGCACTCAGGAGGTTAAAGGCTTTACATCAAGGCATTTGCAGGTTGTATGAACAGCTCAACAGGGTTGGTGCTCCAGTATCTGCGATCCTTTGCCAACCTTCGTCTGTGTACGCCCTGTCACTTGAGCCTGCTGGGAAACCGATACCAGTGCCAGTAATGCAGATAGTCTGGTGCTCGAGAACCTTCCATTCCTGGTTCACTTACAAAGTCCATCGACGCTCAGCAGCTGCCGGCCGTGAAGCAGGGTGCCCATTTTTCTTTCTAGTTCTGAGAGAGGGTACTGGAGGGGATTCTGGGGTAACTGCAAGTATCGAAGGTGTTGATGTCTATGTAGGAGTTCGACCTGTGTCCATCCCATAGTCCATAGAGTGTGTGCCACTGTGAGTGCCACCGAGTGTGACCAGAGCAACCGGTATTACCACGAGGGTGTAGATCACCCACCGAGCAAAAATCTGTATAGCAGCTGTATAGCAGCTCAGGAGTGAGTTACTGTTTTTAGAGAAAACTCCGCTGCAGCCCAGGTTGATGTAGTTACGGTGTATTACGCGTACGTTTACTTAGGAGTGATACTTAGAGGATATGACCTGATCCGTGAGATAGGGAGTATCCTATGTAAATGAGAACTCCTTGCCATGTAACGTACTATGACGGAGATACAGATATAGGTTTACTAGCTGAATTTTAGGTAACCGGCGGTTATGACTCAGGTGAATACACACAGTGAGATGAACAGTACCCAGCTAGTTTGTCTGGTGATGGTAGTCTGTAGGATACAGAGTGCCCCGTGTCATGTCCGTGGTGTGCTGATGCGCGGTTGTATAGGAGGTGTATAGGTGAACAGATTCATTGCTCGTGTACTGCTGTGAGTGCGATGCAGTTACATTGATACCCCGTTGTCAGCCCTGAGGTGGCGAATACAGGTCTTGCCGATTCGAGGCCAGGGGGATGTTTGAGGCGACACTCTGATGGTGTCGGTCTCACTGTGCTGGCGATTGTTTGCTTGTGTCTACGTATGCCAGCCAGGGTGTGTGTGTGCGTGAGTACCTGTGCGCGCGTGTTCTGCGTCACGAGAGGTACCCAGAGCAAACACCCCCGCAAGACATTGGCTTCCCCTGTGGGGGGGAGAGTTCGCTGTGATTGTGTAGTGTTGTTTTGAGCCTGTTAGTTTAGTTGCAAGTCAGCGAGTGCTTCTTGTTGAATAGGTGTCTCCCATTTTTCTGCCTTTCTGCAATCAGCCAGTCTTTCAGTTGGTCTGCCTGTCTGTGTCTTGGTTGTGGTTGATTGTTTGTCGTTGACCTGATCCGTCGTTCCGGTTGCAGCACCAGGCGATACGCCACACTAACCCATAGTTGACCCATGTCATACAGCCATCTGCATCTCAATGGGCATTTGGCCTGTTTGGTTTATGGCCCTGTTAGCTGGCGCCAACCGGTGACAGGCAGTTGTATCCGTGGTGGCAGTGACCGAGAGCCAGTCTGAGCGACCGCTGTATCCGAGTCAGCTGGCCAACCCGTTAGCCTGCACTCTGCAGGACCGCGCGACCTCGTTCTCTCTGCCTGACGCCTTGTTGGCTGGAATGCCAGTGGCAAGTTCGCTGCGGCGTTCTCCACGGTGTCAGTGCATGGAGACGTCGTTGCCTTTCGTGCAGTGGTATGGAAGTGGTATGAAGTTTCAATTTTAGTTGCGTGTAGAGTGTTTTGTACCTGCTTACTTCCCTGTCGTTGGCACAAAAATCAGTGTCATTCTCGCCTGTGTCTGCGTGTAATGTGAGGGAGTACCTAGCTATGCATTAATCATTCGTGACCCTGAGGATGGTCATGCCCTCAGGGTAAGGCCGTCTGTGACTGGACGAATGACGACCCTTCCCCGTACCTGAGTCCGGAAGAAGCCAGAGATTTGGTTTACTGTCTGTACCTTCGTCTGATACGAGGATAGCTGGTAACTGCCTAGTGTGATGCAGGTAGTATGACAGTTGACTGTAATAGAAGTCCAGAGGTTAGTGATACCCTACAGGTGACTGAGTTTACTAGTTCGTATGCGAGAGATGAACTTTGGGTTGATAGTAATACCCCTAGTCACTCCGATGATTACGGTCATAGCCGTGTCTACTGAAGCTATTCAGGAATGTAACAGTAGCTACACGGTTAGTTCTACTGTGATGTACTGCGTGTTCACCTGGAGTGTCAGTCGCAGTGGCACTAATGCAACTCAGTGGCACCTTAGGACGGTCTGAGCTCTAGGAGTCAAAAGTCTGTAGTCTGTAGTCTGATGCTGCCGCACCCCAGTGTGACGTTCTTCGGTGTATTGTCTTCCGTCTGTAGGGCCCAGCTATGGCATTTGGGAAGAGACAATTATTTCTAATCCTAAACAGGTGTTGATTGGAGGAGGCCTCTCTGTTTTCTTGGCTCCTTGCGTTGATGTTTCATGCAGAAAATACCTTCTTTGTTGTCCCCCTTAAACCTAGCTGTGGGTGATTGGCTGGTTTGGTGTGACCTCAGGCCCGTCCTTGTGCCGCAGGGCTGAAGGTCTTACGGGATGTAGTGACGACTGTTTTTCTCTCCTCTGTGTCACTCTCCGTATTTCTATTTTTTTCCCCAACCATGGGCAGGTTGGCCCTCCGTCAGGAGTGGGAAGCCCTGGCGACACCCCCGCTATATGGGGTAGATTGGTTTCGTGTTGGGAAACGTTTGTTTATCTGTGGGTTACAGGAATGGCTGTGTTGCCTGCTTTTCTGAATCACTCTGTTCTAGACCCTGTAGTGATACTGTCGGTACAATGGGCAGATGGGTGGTATAGCAGTTCTGATGTGTATGAGTGAGTCTGCTGTTACCATTGAAGGAGCTGTGTATGATTCTGCCCTGTGGCTGCTGTGATATGACCTTCCCTAGTTAGCCCACGAGGCATTTTATTGGTAGCACCCTGGAAGCCAGTTTGAAGGCCCAGGCATAGTGTACCTGACACTGAGACAGGCCCCAGAGGGAGGCACTGTCGCCACTACTCTGTCATTGCAATTGTGACTGACTACTTCGTGTAGCTGAAGTACATGATACCCCGGTGAGTACCCGCAGACTGAGTCTCTGTGACCCTGGGTGGACTAGTACTCGTACGGTGTGAGCTTATATGGGATATCCCATAGGCCATACTAAAGCACCACCTATGTTACAGATGCCTGGGTTGCCAACTTGGGAGACCACTAGGTGAGTGAAGACAGCCTACTATGTACTTGAGTATATTGGCTGTAACGCCAGTACAGGAAACCCCTGTGTAAAGCAACATCAATGTTGTGGCCGCGGGTGCTGTACTGTGTATCATTACAGGAGTATTGTACGAGTAACCCTGAGTGTCACAGAAACCGCCTCTAGGTGAGTAACCTCTGGACTCTAGTGAGCATAGATGACTTTACTGTATTGCTATAGCTTAGCCTTAGTCAGCCAGACAGATAAACCCTTAGGCCTGCAAGACAGCCTACTGCAGGTAGTCTGGTTATAGCGCTGTGAGAGCATGACTGAGTAGCAGCCGGACTGAGTAGCAGCTTGTAGTGAATTCGAGGTAGAGTGTATGTGTAAACATAGAGGTAAGTTTGCCGCACTCAGTGGCTTTGTAGCTGATTTCCTGTCTAGGAGAATGATAGGGATGGGCTAGGGCAACAGCAGGAAGGGACGTACTGACCTGTGGGACCTATAGGGAGATAACAACCACTTTACCGAACATGTGCCTGGAGTCGCGACCACTGCACCTCGGGGGGTATGACTCTGCAGGTCATGTATTCCGCCAACGGTCTCCAGGCAACTCAGTAGACCCCACCTGCCCCTAGCCAACCTTCTGCGGATGATCAGCAGTAGTGACTTGTAAGTTAATCTGCAGTGTACTGAAGAGGTACGGTCGTACTTGGTTTGTAAACTGTGGGTCTGTAAAGGCCATCCCCTGCACTTTAGTGCCAGACAGTCACCAGTGGGTTGTCAATAGAGTCTGTTTTCATCCGGATGTAGGTTCCCGTTGAGAGTGTCTTGGGAATTCCCGGAATTTGCTTTCATGGAACCTCTGTCTTCAGCTGTCGTGTCTGAGGTTACCATCATCCGTCCTGCAGTGTTCAGTTTGTGGGACCTTTGTGTGTCCAATTTTTCTTTGCGAGATACTGCCCAAGGTCTGGACTCCCTGATGGCTGTGCAACAGTGCGCTGCTAAAAGCAGTGCAGGGTGAGCATACAGAGAGTATCGTAAGCCAACGGTCAGTTGTGAGGTACGCGTGGAGCCGGGTTGCTGCTGGTGCCTCGGGGAGGCCAACGTGGAGTGAATGGGCTGTCAACCATCTCGAGGGTGTAGAGTAAGGGACCATTATTTTCTGTGAGACCAGTTTGGCAGCGGTGGCACTGTGTGTCAATGCGATCACCTTCCTCGGTGTTTCAGAAGTCTTTGCCCGTGTTAGCCCCGCTTTTGAAGTGTTTTGACAAGTGCATACCCCCCCCTGGGGTATATACCTGACAGATGCTTCTCATATGCGTGCAGTGCATAACCCTATGTCGGTAGAAGTCGGTGGACTTGACAGCAAAGTTCTCGTGCCGGATGCTCCTGTCTATGCCCCCCGCCATCCGTCTGTTCTCAGGTCCGCCGAGTGTACCCAGCCCTCCTGGGAGCAATCCTGGACTAACCGTGGCGCCCAGACTAGCTCCGAAGTGCCCGGAGCTGGCGGACCGCGGATCGCCAAACAAAAGTGTCAGCTGACGTTCTCAGAATTGGTTCTGTATCGGAATTGGTTTGTAGGCCCTGCAGTGTCCCCCTCTTTGCGCAAGCACGGCCTTGTCTCAGCACAGGGCCCCTTGTCTGACTGTCAATTTCCTGCGCAGGTCTTTGTGGTCAAGAATGCATGACAACATGTTTGTGAGGCAGATGTAGTGGGACTGAGGGGCCAGGTCATGCCTGTGAAGAATTTTTGCTGCTCAGCACAGCATTACAATTGCAGACTGTTTCGGTTTGATTTTTCCTGATCCTCCGACATACAACATTGTAGTCATGTCACTGTCCGCACGCGGTATTGTGCTGCGTAAGCTGTGTCCAGTCAACGTCAGCTGGCATCTTGGAACTGAGCACTATTCAGCGGGCCAGTATGACTAAACTGGAAGCGGACCCAGTACTACAGTTTCCTCAGAGCAGATGGGTTATCCGTGCACGTCCTATGACTCAACTGACTCGAAGTTCACCACTGCGGTAACAGCCCCGGCGACACCCCCCTGGTGTGCCACCAGTGTCCAGACCCCCGACCTGGCTGGAGGGTGGCTGTACGCCCACAGCGCATGAGGGCGCCCCAGGGCGAGGCGATGACACTGGGTTTCCCCCGGGGTTGGAGGCTGTCCTGGGCTGTGGCGCCACGGCGTACAACTGGCAGAACTGATGTCTGTTGTCTGTTGCCTGACGTCTGCCTGTTGTCTGACGTCTGTTGTCTGTTGCCTGTTGCCTGACGTCTGCCTGTTGCCTGACGTCTGCCTGTTGCCTGACGTCTGTTGTCTGTTGCCTTGTGCCTGACGTCAGTTTATTTTCAGTGCAGACCTAGAAGGACAAGATGCAGCCCCAGTGAACACATGAAAAATGGTACAGGTTGCACATGTGTTCTCCCTTCACAAAAAAAAAAAGACATGTTTCGCAGGGTATTGGAGCAAGTTGGTTTCCGAGCCGCCAGCTGGTGGTACCAGACTTCTTTGAAGGTAGCGTGTTCTGCAACTGGGCAGCGGTTGGGAATACAACCTACGAACGAATTGGTGTACAGGCCCATGTTTCCAACCTCGTCCGCGGAAGGATGGTTGATGCCACTCGCGGACAGGGCTCAGAAATGGCCCTCTACTCAGGATTCACCACTGGCGCATCAGAAAGTAACACAGTTTGCTCTCTGTACGCTCCCATCACATGGCAGGTTGACTGCAAGTGCCGGCCCGTCTCCGCCTCATCCTTTGACAAGATGTGCGCTGATATGAAGGCAGAGCGTGATGATATGTCAATCCTCAGTCAGCTGTCTGTACAGTCTGTTATGTCTGGTCAGGGTAGTCTGTCGAATTCTGTGGTGTAGCGCCCCTGTAGACATCCCCACTTTCAGTGTAGAGTCTGGGGGGGAGTTGAAAAAAATAGATTTCTATCAAGGTCGCTACAGTTCCGCTGATTGAGTTGCAGATTTAGACAGTACAGTGCCAGACAGAGGACAGTACAGTGCCAGACAGATCGCGTCGTCTTCGAGCCGCGATTAGTACGGATGGTGCGTCATTCAATTCTTTCAGTCAATTCAATTCTGTCACGTAATCATATTGGTGCTGTTTAAAGATCGTGATTGGTTAGTTTAGGCTGTGTTGCAGCCAGCGGTGCCGTCGCCCGAACATGCGAATGTAAGGATTCATTAGGTTTGATTCTGATTGAACATTTATCCTCTTCAATTGATTAGTTCGCTTTCGAGGTGGGAATCGTAGATTCATGATGGTGCACCACTATTTTGCTTTGTCGCTTTCCATGTGTTGCATTCACATACTTTCATTACACTCATTGCATTGTTATGCATTCATTCCATTCAAGCATGTGTTGTTTGTTTACTGTTGTTTGGATTTGGGTTGTTACACGTAGTGATGTCCATTGCATGGTTTATTATTGTTTAGTTACGCTCAAGGATAAAGGTAATGCAAGCATGATATTGGGTTCGGTGTCACACGTCTCCCATGCTTCGTTTAGCATGGAGCCGTGGTGAGCCCCGTTCCGTCCATGGGGGTAGAGCCGTAAGGATCTTGAATGCCTTGGCCACCATGACCCGCCGCCGTGGGGAAACAGAAATGGTGGGGCCTTGGCAACGGCACGGCGGCCCCACATCGTCAACAATGACTCGGACGTACACGTGGTGATTTCCTTTGTATCTTCCTTCCTTCGCCTTTACTTGCTCGTAGTTTTGTTTGTTGTGTTTGCGGGTATGACCCTAGGAGTATTTTGAATTGAAACATTTTTATGCAAACAATCACATAAATTGCTTTAGATAAATTTTTGCTCGTGTGCACCCCTCCCAAAAATTACTTAGTTTTATGAGCCCATTTTCCAATCTTTGTTTTGTAGGTTTTGCTAACCATTGAGTAGTTGAAATATAAGCATTTTGGGGATATTCTATAGCAAGTCATACCTTACTACGGAGTCGAGTAGTTCTCTTTTTCTTTGTGCGCTTCCTCACCCTCTGGGAAGGGTTTGGAGTCGAAGAGGCCACCTGGGAGCCCTTCTCTGCGTTTGTTCTACCTGAGGGACGCCTAAACTCAGTTCTGGTTGACTACTTGTCCCAGAACAACCTTGGTGAGTTGCTGAGGCTCTCTGAGACGCTTGCCTCCAAGACTAAAGCTAGGGACTGAACCTTACCCCTAAGTGTGCTACGTATGTCTGTGTGTGTCTCACTTCTCTCCCGGGCGTGGCTCCCGGAGACCGGGCTTCGCTGATGTCGGACCGAAGGTCCTAGTCAGGTACTGGTACCACTCCTATGGCGCCCAATTTCTGTGCTGGCGCCTATCCTTGGGGGAAGTGGCAAAAGCCCTACCTACTAGAGAGGAGGGGTGGCCAAGTGTGCTAAGGGCATTCAAAACGCCCATTTTTGCTAAAGGCCAAAAGCTAATGCACTCCCCTGCCCACGAGGAAAAGCACGCGGGACAGGAGACACCGCCACTCTACACACCCTACCTACAGCGGCACCATCCTGGTGGGCGAGCACTTCTGCATCTGGCTCAAGCCCCCTCTCAGGACTACCACTCCTACACGCACACTCTACTGGGTGTGGTTGAAGATCACGTCGTGGGCCCTAATGACCCTCCTGTGAAGAAGACAAGAGAACACAGCGCTGCTAAGCAACTGTGGCCTAACAGGGGACGCAACAACGCGTTTCCCCTGCTAGGGCTTGGAGGGAAGGGGTGCTCTGGTTGCGTGCACAGCGTGGATGTCGATGGAGGGGAACTGCCCTCGCCACTCCTGGCGGAGGTGCAGTCAACTGTTTGTGTGATCAGCGCCCTTGTTTAGCAGGGCTAGAAAAAAATGGTATGCTGCTGCACCAATCACCCTACCTGCCCACCTGTAAAGCAAAGGCGAATGAAGGGGTGTTTGCGGCTGAGGAACCAAGCCACACTCCACGTATTATACGCTTCTCAGTGTGACCTATAATACACTGTCCTCAAACACGCCCTGTCAAGCAAGCAAGCGTTAAGAGACTCCTCAGGTTCTCTTAAAGAACGTACCGAGGAGCCCCTGGGTAACCTAAACAAGGTTTACCGTGCGCATTTCGCGTGGCCTACCCTTTAATGCGTGTGTGAATGCCCGAGCATGCACGAGTGGACGAGTTTTTTTTGGCAAACCTGCCAATCTGAACCACAATCACGAACTCCACCAGGGGGTGGCCCCACCTGGGCTTACCTACCTTACCTACCGCTGGAGAGTGAAGCAAGGTGAGGAGTAAAACGAGGCGCAAGCGAAAAACGTCGCTATGCACTTGTGTGTATGTCTAATCACCCTGATCTGACCTCTAATCATTATCAATCTTTCTAATCTAGCCCTCCATCGTTTGTTAGCGCTGCCACAGGACTCGTTCACGGAGACACGAGACGAGCAATGTGTATGCTGCATACGAGACGAGCACACCTGAGGTTTATACCTGATTCATTGAAGTCTTTTCGTTGATTTTCGAATTCTTGGATTTTTGATTCTTCTATCAGTGTGGGTGGAATCTGTATGTTTATTTATTAATGTGTGTCTCGTCATTTTCCGAGTTACGTGAGACATACGTTTATAATCTCATTATTTCTGCATTTTCCGGCGCTTCGCTAGGAGCCGCTCCTGCGCGCCGCCTTTTTATGCGTAGGAATTTCTTGATTTAAAAAATCGAGAGATGACTCTAATTTTTATAAAAATGTGCTTCTGATGCACAATTGGATTCTGCTCAGGTGTGTTGTCTTAGAAAAATTCTAGGCCGTCATTTGACGGATTTAGGTGTTGTCGCTTCGCGGTTGCGTGGATTCGTCCATAATTCTCCCATTCCTGTCTGTACAGATACCCACGCGCAGCCTCGCTGAGTAGGCCGTGTTTGGGCCGAAACGCAGCAGCCTGGAGAGACTGAGCAGAACCCAAGACCCCATCAAGGGGGAATTTAATTTTTTTAACGACTCCCTTCGCCCTAAGACAGGTCACAGGTCGCCAGCAGGTTTACGACAACACATGCGAGTGTGTATATTGTGTCTTGCGTTGGGTTTATGTCGCGCTGCGTCTTGGAGGGAGGGATGCACATGCACATGTTTTGGCATGCTCCCAAACTAACCCAACCAAGCCACAGGAACCCCTGCAGCGCCATGAGCGCTGAGCTTTCTGTAGGAAATGTCACGAACAAAGCAGCAAAAAGGCGCCAGCCATGGTGAGCGACCATTTTTCTGTGTGAGGGAAACTATAGGTATTTTAAAGTAGATGTTGAAACCATGGAAAGGCCAAGAAAAAAATCCCTTTTTCCTGAAAATGCGACAGTGGTGGCCACCACAGCACAAGGGGGGAGTAAGAAAAAGTGCTTTTCCAATGCTTTGAGGCATACTCTAGTTGTGTTAGAGATGCACTGAGCACACAGGCATTTCTATCTTAGTATTGGCCCAACCAAAAGTGGTGATAACACATTTTGACCTATGGAACCAAACACCCAATCAGGTTATGGAGTGGACCCCTTAATGCCCTATCAATGTGAGGCAATTCATCTTTTCCTGAGTCGACTGAGAACTGACATATCCAGGGCAGAGCCTATGAATTTATCTATGTTTTCTCATGAATTCTTAGCTTTCCTAGTGGTATGCACCCTAGGGGGCTGGGTACCTCTTTTTGAGAGGTCCTGGGTTCAATTCCCGGTCAGCCTAGCTAAGTAGGAAGATCCCATGTGACATGGCAGTGACCTCATCGCCACATGCCCTGCCACCTCAGCACATATGGGACCCAAAACAAAGAGTGCACATCTCCTGAGATGGCACTATGGAGATGGAGTGACCATGGGGCAGTTTTCCAACTCTTTTTCCAAAAAACTTCAGCTATCTTTGTGAATATGCAATCAGATGTGCCTTGAGTTGCAGTTTCCGTGAATATCCTTTCATCTTTCACTGTTTACACTGCAGCCCTTCATGCTTTGATCCTGATTCTCTTCTACTTGCTTATCTCTGGCTTGGGCTATCGTGGATTGATTGTATTTCAGCAACTAAAACATTTTCCTCTTCAAAAACAAGCAGCAGGAAACCCTACACCAGCAGCAAGCAGCAGGAGAGGCACAAACACAGTGTTGAAATCACTCTAAAAGTTTCTACCGGTGGTGTGCATGGGAATAACAGCACGTCAATGTTGTCGTCCATCTCTGGCCTAGAGGCTTCATTTGCCTCTGCCTTTGCCTCTGAGGCGTCCTCTGAATCTGAAACAGGATCAGGAACAACAGACAGCAAAGGTGCTGGCATGGAGATGGCTGCTGAAGATCAAGGGAGGACCACATCATTCTGTCACTGGCACCTCTATAAACACCATGTTCCAGCTGCCGAGGACGTGTGTGGTTGTCAAAGGGGATGCAGCCCATTGAATAAGCCAACTTACAAGGAGCGCCTTCATCGTACCCTCCGTGCTATCCAGCTTGGAGTGCTTTGGCAGCAGTCCATCGTGGATCTTCAGGCAATGGTCAATGTGGCGACGCTTCAGTCTGTCGCGCAACCATGCTCTCATGCCTGGATTGATGACCTGATCGCCAACATTGCTAACATGGCTGCGACGAGCGCGGCCAAAGAAAACATACATCTGTGGCGGCGCCACAAAAGAGTATAAGTTAGCCAACTCTATTTCAGCGTCGTCGACGCGCTTCAACTCGTCGTCGTTGAGATGGCTTCCGACCCAGTGCATGATGACAACACACGGGTACTTCTGCGCGACGCCATGGTCGCGTCTGTTCTTTGCCACTTCAGTGTCGACCTTGATCATCAAGCGTTTGAACGTTTCGCCAGTCTGACACTTCTTCTCCGCGTGGTCTTCTTGCATGTAGGATAGCAGGCCGTGAGGCACATCGAGTCGCGCATGGCAGCGACTTGTCTTTCCTCTGTGCAACACTTGTAGTACTTTTACAATGCCTTCACGGTTGACCACAGGCGCGGCCGTGGCCTGTCGCTTGTCAGCGCTGCTGTAGTGTCTGACCTCTTTTTCTCCGGTTGCATACCCTCCGCGCAACTTGGGGGCGTACTGGAGGGGCGTCTCGTCCAAGCCCAACTGCGCCCACGCCGGCAGCGACTAGGGTTCACCTTCAGGGATACGCACACCATACTTTTGAGGCTGCTCAACGAGGTCCAAGAATTCACCTCTCCATTTGTTGTCGAGAACTAAGTCAGACACTGTAGAAGGCAGTCGCTCCGTCGTGATCTTCTTCAGACAACCCATCTTGTGCCTGCGACGGAAGTTTGCAGCCCATTGGCGGTCCAAAACAGGAACAAGACCAGGCCCGGGGGACCTCTCCGTGACTGCTCTTCGAAGCGCCGCAATGGTGTCCAGGTCAATCACGGCAGCCTCATACTTCAGCTCTTTGATGAACTTCAGAATCTTCTCCTCCTCTGTGCGGCTGAGAACCGAGTTGGTGCCGTACCCTTGCAGTGGCTCACCCTCCTACACCTTGCCAGCCGTGGTGCGAAGCGTGGTAAGGTTCGGCGCTCGACACCCGTAACGCAGCACAACGTGGTTGTAATTACCTTTCAGCAACAGTTGCACACAAAGGGACTTTTGTGCCGCCGCCCACTCTAGCCAAGTCCTTCCTCGCTGAACTCTTGTATTGACGGGCCTTAGAACAGCAGGACACCTTCTTGCTCTGAGCCTCTACGACTGCAGCAAGGGCATCGTTCGTGGACTGGCCTCACTTTGTGAGCAAGCGCTGCATGACTGAAGACAGAACAATTATCAATGTTATTGATCATTATTGTTACTATCATCATTATTACTACTATTATGACCACAGAAGCTCAACAGACTGCGATACAAAAGCCTCTGTTCTGCTTTCCCAAATTTGACCAAAATTGGAACGCATCTGCGCGGTTTTAGTTCGTTGCGGCGGCGGTTCGTAACACATGGCGGTTTCGACATGCAGCAGTTCGGAACGCCATCAAAACGAACTGCTACAAAACGAACCTTTACGCTTACGAACTATTACAACCCCTTGTATGGCCCGATGATTGGTACCTACGCCCAAACGATAGGTACCTATAGCCCAACGATACGTACGAAAGGAAATTGTTCAATAGATAGCAATAGAGCACAGCCAACAAACACCCACATTAATAACGGAAAACCAACTACACACAAGCCCAAACACACATACACACACATACACACACATACACACACACATACAAACACAGAAACATACGAACAGAGACATAAAGAGGGAGAGACATAAGGTTTGGAACCTGCTAGTTTTGAAAATAACCAGTTTTAAACGATTATTTTTACAAAAATAAGCGGTTTGGCCGATTAATAGTTTTCAAAATAAGAAGTTTTTTCCGATTAATTGCCCTTTAGTAACCAAAATTTTGCAATTGGCAAAAGAGAGTTCATACAAGTCGGAGCACAGTGATCAAAACTACGTCCGATGCTGTAATTCAGCGTCGGCCATCGCTTATTGCAACCAAACCCTCTGTTTAGTGCAAAAGTTGGACAAAATGTACCGCCGAAAAGAACCCAAAAAATTTGGAACCGTTCCGATTAATTGGTTTAAATGAGTCTTCAAAATCACCGGTTGTGCCAATTGTTTTGAAAATAATCTCCGATTATTGCCGATAACCGGTTTTTCCGATTAATTGGTAAAACCGGTTCCGAACCCTAGAGAGAGAGGGGGGGGGGGGAGAAGGAGGGACAGAGAATGGAACGTGGGCAACAACAAAGAACAAAGCACTAAGAATGGCACATGGGCAACCAGAAAGATGAGAGCACTGGACAACAGCCAAAAGTTATGACAAAAATGCCTTGCCACGAGATTCAAAAGAAACTAGGGGCCTTTTCATCGCAAGCACAAAGAAGAGCACTGCAAAATGTGGAATAGGGTGCCGCTATTGTAGGGTGCCTTTGTGTGTAATGCAGTGCGGACACAGAAATAAATTCATTCGAACCCCTGTGCCACATCTCCCCACTCTTGACGTCTCATCTCATCTCATCATACGCTGTGGACAATGAAGAATCATACCTGCCATCACCTGCAACAACAACCTATGAGATCATCTGCACCCATGTGTCACCACTCAATTCACACACACACACACACACACACACACACACACACACACACACACACACACACACACACACACATACACACACACACACACACACACACACACACCCACACACACCCACACCCACCCACCCACCCACACACACACACACACACACACACACACACATGCCAAGGTGATCAGACTGACAAAGCTTCAAAACCAACAGATCAGTCACGTGTAACATGGCAGGTCGGTGGTGGCTCAAATAGCAAATCGCTTTCAGGGTTGCAAGTGCATTGTGGCATCCCATTGCATACGCCCACTGGACCGTTGAATGCATGACTGGTGTGTACAAAAAACTCCCCGCGTTGTACCACCCAAACCCCCACCCCCCCCCCCCCAATTTGACCAAAAAACCCCAAATTGGTACCAACCCCCCCCCGCAATTTTACCAAAAAAAACTCTCAAGTGATAACAAGACTTACAAAGAAAACCCATTTCTTACCTGAAATCCCCCCAATCTCACCAAAGAAACCCCAACCGAAACTCTTACAAAAAAAAACCCAATTGTTACAAAAAAACCCCCAAACCTTATCAAAAAGACCCCTTTCTGACCAAACCACCCCCCTATTTTTTGCCACCCCCCCCCCCACCCCCCATCTCTTACCAAAAAGAGCCCCATACCTTACCAAAAAAGCTCTTGCACCACCCAATCATTTGGACACCCGTGCCTATGGTGAGGGAACCTAGCAGTGTTGAAAATATCCGGTTTTTGTCCATTAATTTTACAAAAACAACCAGTTTTGCCGGTTCTTGGGTTTCAATATAACCTAGTTTTCCTATTATTTGCTCCTCAGTAACCAGAATTCTCAAATCAATCACAAGTGAGGCCATATAAGCTGGAGCAGGGGGGGTAAACATGACGTACAGGGTTGTATTTTAATGGGCACCCTTGCACTGTGCGCGCACTGCGCGCTACTTTTTGGACCGAATTCCCCGTGAAGAGTCCCCTAGCACATCCCTTCCAAATGCCCTTATATCACCCTTGCCTCAGGAGCATGTCCCATTGTACACCCTGGGAGACCTCCTACAGTGGGGGCAGGAGGTGGTCCATCTTCCACGAATGGGGGTGGGAGGATGGACCCGGGGGTGCTGGGTATGGCTGTCTACCATAGCCCATAGCCCCGCTGCCGACCGTCTCGGGATGACGGCATGGTACGTCTAGGCTAGCATGAAGGATCCCTGGCGTTGATCAAGCCCGTGGGGTCACCTTCAATTATAGTACTTGGACGTGATAAAGCACTTTGAGAGGATGCTGGATTGTCCCTCGGCCTTGATCATGATCCTGAGGTCCGACATCAGCCGTGCCTACTCGGGGTCCCCATGATGGGGGGTTAACAACCAAGAGACATCACCTTTGCCTTCTTGAGGCCCATGGTGGGGAGAAATCAACCTAGGAAAGAGTGGATGTGGTGGAAATGAGCAAAAAAAAGAGTAAAAAAAAATGGAAATGGCACAAACTAGGTGAAAATCCAAAAATGCCATATCCCCAATGTGGAAGAAGTATCAAAACGTACTCTCAAACAAGAATGATGCCCCTCTAGTATCACAAAGTATGGGTCTCTAGTACGGCCACACACCCAAAATAGTTGCATTGCACTTGCACTGCACTAAATGCGCCCCCTTACAATCAGATGGCAATTGTCGAGATGACACCTTCTTCTTGGGGCCAAAATTGGACACAATGTATTAGTTGTGCCGATTGTTTTGAAAATGACCTCCGATTATTGCTGATAGCCGGTTTCTCCAATTAATTGGTAAAACCAGTTCCGGACCGTAACTCTGGCACACTTTGCACCCATACGTTAATTGAACAACGAACACAAAGCACCGAAACATGTAAGAGACGTCCACATAGATCAAACTCATGGAGCAATTGTTGTTGCATGGACGTAGGTGTATGCACACCGGTTTATCCCCGGTTTTCGAAGCACTTAGTGCACCCGTACTTACTTGGTTGTACAACACCAATATGTTGTATTGTGATAGAGGCACTGCAATTGAAGCAGGCAAACAAAATAGAAAAAAGCAAAGTGACGTCAAAATTGCTAACATGTCGGGAAAATTTGGGTTGTTGTCGAGAAGCAGATCTCCATGCAGCACTCACGACCACTACAACCAACTAGCGAACACACGGACAAAGACTACATGCTTTCTCCTCTTGTCTGTAGAAGCCTCTGCTTTGGCTTTCACCAGACCGGACATGCAAGCCACAATCTCTTTGCGGGTGCGACTTTTGCAAATCTTCAACATACCATCACACGCAGTCCGGATCCCCAACTTGAGGGGCCACACGAAGCATGGGAGTCCATAACCCCAACTTGAGGGGCCACACCGAAGCGTGGGAGTTCATCACCCCACCTCAAGAGGCCACACTGAAGTGTGGGAGTCCATAGCCCCAACTCGAGCGCCCACCCCAAAACATGGGAATCCAACTCCATGCCCGGGACCACCAACTCCAGGGGCCACACCAAAGTGTGGGAGTCCCATCACCCCACCTCGAGGGGCCACACCGAAGCGTGGGAGTCCATATCCCCAACTCGGCGGGCCACACAAGTGTGTGCATTCATGAGTCCCTATCCCCAACTCAAGGGGCCACCAAAAAATAGTGGATTTCAATTCTGTGGCCAAAATCTGGCGCTTGAAACGGTCTAACCAAAAAAACACCAGTTCTTACCTAAAAAAAAACCAAGTTCTTCCCATAAAACCCCCCAAACCTTAAAAAAACCCAAAATCTGACCCCCAAAAACCCCCAGATCTTCCCCCAAAATCCCCTGTCCTTACCCCCCCCCCCCCAAAAAAAAAACCTTCCCAAAAAACCCGCCCGAGGGGGGGGGGGGAAATGGTGTGGGTGGTTTTTTGGTAAAAATTGGTAGGAGATGGGGGGGAGGGGGGTTGGAAAAAAAACGGAGGGGTTTGGGTGCATACCAGAATGCATGACCCACCTGCCGTGGTGTGCCCATCTCCTCTCCCCAGTCGACAATGCAACTGTCACCCACGCTGCACATGTCAACATTTGACCCGCCCATGTCCCCATCAACGGTGACTCTGTGGCCTGTGCCTGGTGCCCTGTGCCCTGTGCCCTGTAGTTCTTTCATATGATCCTCTCTGTGGACAAGTGTGGGGCTGCATGTGCATCAATTTCTGGTTGCGGTTTGAAGCGGCTGAATTTTTGCACAGCACCCTTAGCGTGCACAGTGCACCTCTGTACCGGCACATTCCAGTGCCAACCAGATCCAAAGATCCATCTGTGCCATCATTTGGTGCAGGTGGACATGAAAAACAACATAGGTGAGGTATCGGGGCACAGTCACTTCTACTTATGGTGTACCGACATGCTGCAAAGCCGCGTGATCGCAAAACGGCAAGTGTCGCAGGCAGGCTGGAAGAATTAATCATTCCCACATCCCCAAATTCTTCGTATCCAGAGCCCTTTCAACTGGAGTGGAGGGCAAGGGCCCATGACAAGGAGCCCGCAGGGAGTTTAATTGATACTGCAGGCGCTGGACATGAATATCTGTGAGGTACTGTTGTGCATTTTCTGCATGCATCAGATGTACTGCACCTTCTGTCATGTGGATTACAGTAGCAGTATGAGACCGGCAGATAACTTCCCGGCACCACCTGTGCGATAGACGCCGCATAGTTGGGAACTAAAACACCGAAAGAATCTGGTTTCAATTGCATTGCAAAGTGAAACCCCTGTAGGAACTGACAAAGGTCATCACTGGTACAGGACCACACAAATACACTTTCCTGGGTCTCGGTGCACAAACCTTGAACGCTGCATAGTGGGCCCACAACTTATGATGATGACACATAGACACACACACCACACCACACCACACACTCAAACATGTTCACATGTCCATGGCACACATGTACACAAATGGAGGTTTGGGTTAGGTTCCTGTGCCATTCCAGCTGACCAGACGTAACGCTCAAAAAAGGAACATTTTATCTAAGGGTCTGTGTGCTTTTGCCCCGGATTACAAGAGAGCCCAATGCCATGACCGCAGTTTAGTGTGCTGCCTACGCAACAACAGCTGCAGGGAGTTGCACTTTTTCAAGTCCAGGGTTGCCGAAATACTTTCCAGTCAAGAACAGGGTACCACAAGTGACCATGAAAATGAATGCCTTCTTCTTCAAGTCCTTCCAAGCCTTGTACTGGTTCACAGGCTTCTCACGGGGACCTCCAAAACCCGGAAACATTGTGAGACAAAATTTGAAACTTCCTGCAAAACAAATGGGACAGAAGGTGCAGCAGCCTGCAGATATCCAACTCAGACCTGGTCAAACTGATGCTGTCCTGAGGCAAGTGCTCAGCACATGACGTGGATGGGGAGGGTATCAAAAGGGGATAACTGCTTTTGATATGTTTAGCATGACCTGACCCCATGCCGCAAATGCTCTTCATGAGGGATAAGGTGTGAGGGGAGGGCAGTGGGGGGCAGGTGGGAATGAACCATTTACTGAATCACTCAAGGTCATCCAGAATGTTCTATTGCCTCTCTAAACTGCAAACTTCGCTGCACCAATGCCACATGTTGCCTTGAGTTCGTGCCTCGCACTATTGAATGTTTCCTGCTCTAGGTATTGGGTCATGTTCAGGTCTCCTATTCCCTCACCTACAGCCAAGGTAACTTTGCCAGCCAAACATAGGACCACATGCCATACCCAGTTCAGCCATCTGCACCCACCTTCACAAATACCTCCTCTCCCTCGGTCTAATCACAGTAAAATGTATCAGCACTCGACCACATGCCCCACACCAAAGACGGCAAGCTGTAAGCTTAGAGGCCATGAAGGTGCAATAGCTGCAGATATGCTGTCTGCACACAGTTGGGTGGGAGGCCTGTTGGATGGTGCTGCGAGCTAGTGGTAGGAGGACAGGCAGAGTACAACACAAGGCATTTTGCCATTATTTTATCTCACCAGCCAGTACCAGAGGGGCCTCTGAATGATGTGCACAACCAAGAAGTACAAATCCTATACCTGCATAAGTACTGGCACTCAATATCTGCCCACAATCCTGACCTGAAAATGCGGCTCAAAGTGAAGCCAAACTGCTTGGCCTCTGTGCCATTGCGTAGGTGAGTTAGCCTCATCGTTTGTATGAGCCCCTTCTCATGTAGGGTCCATACCCTCATGCCCTGCTCTTGGTGTGATAGCATGCGCATGCAAATCATCAAGAAAGCATGCACAACTTGCATGGCACAACATGGGACCCTTGGCACCCTTGCGTGAACGCGAAGATTGTCCGTCTTGCTCTCTATGATACTGTGTCCTCACCCGGCCCTACCCGAGGGGCCAAGGGCAATATGTACGGCCCCAAGAATCCGAAGCTGAACTGCAAATGTCCGACAGGCAAGGCTCCAATTCTGTCAACATCCCTTCGGATGGCTCACTGTCCATTGGGACCAGGCCCAATGAGCCCCCCACGGCCTGTGCGGTGTCACTTGGTGGCCCCTTTGCACCCCCTATCCTTGAATTCTAGGCTTCCGTGTCCAACCCACTCATGTCCCTCGATAGCTAGTGCGCCCACGAGGGGTCGGTGCACATGCCTTCCATTGCCAACATGTTGGCTCTTTCATTTCCCTTGACCGACATGCACCCACTTCACCTCCCTTCCCAGCTTTTCCAGCTCAACAATGGGCTTTCCCCACAGATCAATGCGGACCTGGAGTTTGCGCACTGACGTCATCTAACCTTTCTCACTATTCACTTCCCCCACCCACGCGACTTAGATGAACAATCTGTTTCCACAATTTCCCGTCCACTGTCACCAACTCCGGAATGGCATCAATGTACCTGTCACACCTGTTCTTGTTTCACCCCCTTTTTTTTTGCTCGTGGGCATAGACACAGCCTCCTCTTTTGCGTCCCATACCTCCCTGGTTGCATCCGGTTGTGGCACCCTCCCAAAACATTGTGTGCGTTGACCACCACTGTGCCGACTCACTGGACTGTCGATATCCTACATGAATAACCGGAGTCCCCGAATCTGTGGGTTTCTTCAATTATGTGGAGAGTGAATGCCATTGGTCCCTTTGTTCCCCTCCATACCACTGCCACTCCCACTCATACAACACCCGTATATCATACAGTACCCCTATAGTACTCGTATCCATCCCGTCAACAACACCGCGAGCTGTGGTGCCATACATGTAGGGTTCATCGCTGCTTTGGAAATATTTGGAAATACTCAGAAATATTCGGAAATATTGGGAATGGTGAAAATACACTTTTCTGCCATTCCTAGCGATTTTTGGATGCTTGCCGTTCATTCCTAGTGCTGTTCATTCTTGGTGCCCTCTAAATGCTTACTTCTCATTCCCAGTGCCTGTTGTTGCTAAGTGCTGGTGTCCTTTGGGTGCTTACTGTTCATTCGTTGCAACAATTGTAAGGAGCAAAAAGCGTGGATGATGATACAAGTGTCATCTCTCAGTCCCCAAAGATGTTCTATTGCCTCACAAACCTTTACTCCACATCGCCATTGCAGAACATTGCAACAGCACTTTTGAGACATGGTTGACATGGCTGGAGAGGGGAAACATAATTTTCACAAGTTGATGCAAAAGATTGGCAGGACACAAACCAGACTGAACCCTAAAACATCATGTTTGTACTGTTTGCAAAGCGACTGTGATACTCATGCATCCCAGCCATCTGAGTCCTCCTCTTGGGATCACCCTGAAATTGACGGCCCAATGTACCACAGTGTTACCACATCCATTGCAGCAATGTGGCATGAGTGACAAACAACAAAGCATTCCCACAACCACAGGATGGGGTATTGCAGCGCTTCTTCATGACATTGTGGGCAAATTTCTGAGCAAGGATTTGGCCCCACCCTGAATGGCGGGTCCATTTTTTTGGCCAGTCCCCCACCCATGACCCCCAACACAGCTTCTGGGACCATAACACGACCTAGATAGTTTGAAGTTTAACATGACCAGTTTCATGGGATGTTTTCCAGGCTGAATTTGCAATACTTGCAACAAAAGCAGCTGGGCAGTGGTGCTAGTGGGGGCGTTGAGGGCATTTGTGGGGAATCCAGGCGGCTTGTCTGGGTATTATGGACAACAATTTTCAAAAAGCAGTGCAGTGTGCAGGCAACGCACATGTGATCTTGGACCAATATGCCAAAATAATTGGTTTTAGCCCGTTTTCCGTCTGTTTTGACGCCTTCCGTAGCCTCCACATTACCTGCAATGCATTTTGAAGACCCTTGCTCCACTAGCTCGGTCCCAACATACAGTCTTGGCACCAGATGTCTAGATAAAATGTGAAGTTGAACGTGCGGCAAATGCGGAAATCCAAAGAGCAGAAGAGCTTGAAACAATTGGTAAAGCTGGACTTGTTCATAAAAGGCGCTTCCTTGGAAAGTCCCAGCCCGCTTTATCCAACATGCGTGTCCCACTGTTAGCCCATTTCCCAAGCCCATTTCCCAGATACCAATCAGTGTGTGATAATTCCCACCAAGTTTCCCCAATTTTCTATCCATGCAACATTGCCCACAATCTCCAATTTCCTCGGAGGATTTGACATGGTGTATTGGTTCTGAGATGGTGTTCTGGTGTTCTGGTTTTCTGGTTTTCTGGTTGGCACTAAACCAACAGCGGTTGGTGCTTACACATGCGTAGTTGTATGGGATCCAATGGCCCAGGTGCTGATGTACCTTTGTGGGATCAGGGGCTGGATATGCCTGGGAGGGTCATTGCACGCTTCAATACACCCTTACACACGAATTGGTCGCTGGCTGGTGCTGGTCAAGCACCCTCGTGACGGATATTGTTGCTTTTGCCACACTGGCAGCACAACCTCCTGAGCACCACAAAATCTTTTCCCTCCACCACTCAACTCCCTTGTGCCTACAGCCCGGATTTCCACAGACCACACACGAAGGCCAAGGACCTGCAGTGGCAGACGCAATGGCATTAGCTCGGGTGCCAGCAGTGGGATGCAAAGCAGCACTGCCAGAGTGGTTGCTGCATATTGCAGGAATTGGGCGGGGGGGGGGTCTAGGGCATTTGGATGCCTCACGCAACAAATTCCTTCGATGATCATGCTGCTAATCTGCAGATTGTGCCGCTGCAGCCTGCCCCACCTTCATTCCACTGCGGTATACCCCTTGTTGAATGCCCAGCAGAGGCTGCATTAGGCCAGGGCAGCACTCGCCCTACAGATCGTAGCTACAACTGTCTTCCATGGACCCGTACGTGCGCCTGTGGGGCATTGACGTAGCAAATGAATACGCATGTTGCAGGCACTGTTCCCGGAAGAATCCACGTTTTAAATGACTGCGATATTGGGGGCGTTCTATACCGGATTGTTGGGCACCGTGTAGCGCGACCGGCGTCTACTTTCGTGTCTTTTGCCAGACCTGCTGGTCGAGGTCAGTGTTCGGAACGATGAAGCAGTGACTGTTCGAATCGGAAGTTGTTTTTGAGGTTCACAACTGCCAAATGTTGAGCCAAACACAACGGCCAAATGTTGAGCCAAAGGATTTTCGGAACACAAGTGCAACTGTGCAACTGTGGAAAAGACTTGGTGGAGGGGACTCCAATGAGAGCTGGTTGGGAAACGTGTCCAGTGCCATGGCCTTTTGTGCGATCTCCCTTTGTTGATCGCGGGATGGGGCTCACAAATGTTTTCGGTTGTTTGTTTGGCATATTCGATCTTCTCCAAAGGAACTCTGGGCATTTTGACGCACAAGCAAACAGAACAAAAACATAAACAAACAGGACCTTCTGGCGGACGGGCCCGAAGGACCCAACGAGCCGTTATCCTGTTGTCGGACCCACTGTTTGGCGACGAAAAGCGGGGGGGCTGGGGGGCTCCGGGTCCCCACTTAAACCCTCCCCCCCCCGTCCTTCCGTGGTACGATCCCCAGTGCCATGTCGGGGGCATGATCTGCTTGTTGGTCGGAGAGTCAATCCCAGACCGTAAATGATATGGAGAGGGGCATGCGACATCCGCGCGGTGCCATGACTACAGAAACGGTGGCCGTCAACCAGCAACCATCGATTTGCTGCGCCCACTGCTGTCGGTTACCGCGGCGGTCATTCCCTCACATTCCTCCCGCAGCACAAACACCGCAGCAGTTTGGACACGACCACGGGTCTTGGAAAACGTCGTGTCAGAAAGCGATGGCGAAAGAGAGTCAGGACTTTGCGTGGGGGCTCCACGAATGCTCATACAGGGCTACGGCCGGACGCTGCAGTCCGGCTCTTCCCTCCGTTGCAGAGCAATGGCAGGCGCGGGCCGCACCGCCTGTGGATGCTGCTGCATGACGTCCCGCAGGTACTGGGCCGCGTCCGTGTGCCCGCGCAGCTCCGCCAGTTCCACCGGCAGCTTCCCATCCGCATCCGTCATGAACACCTGGTCGACTACCCCCCCCAACCCTAAGAGCCAGCGGAGCAGCGGAGTATTCCCGCGCCACGCTGCCTTGACCACGGGGCCATGCCCGAAGTGATTGACGTGTGTGAAGTCCGCCCCTCGGCCCAAGAGCCACTGGCACAGCGCAAGGCTTCCCTCGGTGGCCCCCCAGATGGCGGTGTTGCAGCCGCTGTTGTTCACGGACTCGAGTTCCAGCCCCTGATGCGGTGCAGTGAGTACAGAGAAGCGACACCGGCATCAGTGCAGCAGGACTTCGCCCTCCCTGCCCGTCTGGCATTGTCCCTGCAAGACTGCATTCCAAGGCTTGTGACCATGGTAGGGCCAATCGGAGAGCAAGTGGAGGTATGTGTGGGGTGGGGCAAAATGGCCCTGCATGCCGCGGTTGGGGCTCTGTCATGGTGACTTCATGAGTTGCCCCCTGTGGCTCTCAAATCTTAGATTTTGGACCTTGCTCCATTGTTAAACGTAATTCTTCCATTTTGGTATGCTCCTTTTCACGCCTTGCATGCTCCATTTGATGCCCTCTACCCATCTGGTTATGGTTGAATTTTCTTGGCCTGCCCATACATGTCATTGTACACCAATCGTCCTGCGGTTAGCAAGTTTATGGTTTTATCACGGAGGAGTTAGCTAGTCTGCATAACCCTTTTCTGTCAATTGCTGTTGCAGTGCAGACCCTCGAGATCTGTGGACTCGAAATCTTGCCCTGATGGGTGCTCTTCCTTGACCTCAGGGCTGTGATCCTCAGGAACATGGGCTGTGTTGGGTCCTTTGTGTTGAATGCTTCCTACATTTTTCCTACGTTTTGCTTGCACTACCCCATGCCCCGCTGCTGTCCATTGCTTCTCGCATCCTCGGCGACGCTCTCCCCATCACCTTGTCAGTCGTACCTTTTTCCCGTTTCCGCCCACCGCCCCCACCGTCTTTCTCTCCGCACTGGCCATGCTCTTGCGCTGTTCTTCCTGGTGCCCCGCTCACACGCGACGCATTCTCTCGTAACCTCAGCTTGTGCGCTGCCCTGGAAGCCTGGCGTGTTGCGGACCCCTGCCCCGAAAAGTGGGCCTGATCTTCGCCCTAAAACTGATCCCTAATCCGATTTCCCGTGACAATCGCAATGTCCCCATCGGTGTTGACGTCCTTTTGGGCCCCGTTGACCCCATCAATCCCCCTCTCTGCCCTGCAAATTGGGCCTGGGCCTGAACTGAGTGCCCGTGATAATCCATGATTCAACACCCCCCCCCCCCTTCCTCATTTAAAGTCTAGGGCGCCGATTCTGCGCAGGTTGGCGGTGTGCCTCCACAGGCCTGGGCAGAGCTTCACTGAAGAGGGGAGGGGGGGTCCTCACCCCCTTCCCCCTGAACTGGCCAAAGGCGCTGAAGAAACAATTGCACTCCAAATAGACCTGCGCCAAAGGCGCCGGCGACAATTTTTCGTCGGCCAAAAGGCCCAGAAAACTTTGCCCCAATCAATTACAGGCGGAAGGGGGGGTGAAGTGGGGGTGGTCTAGGACCCCCCATCCCCCACCGGTGGTGAGTTCTTAAGTGAAGCTCTGAGCCTGGGCCCACCCACAGACACCCCCCAGTCGGCCCAAACTTACGCCACCACAAAATGAGGGTGCTGGCCCTGGGCTCGAAGCTGTCCTTCACAAGCGAATTGCACCAATCCTGAAGGCAGGCCCTGATGGCCCAGAGTGTGGAGCAGTTTCTGAGCCAAGAGAAAAAAGAGCGCTGTGCATGAGCCCCCCGCCTTCAGAGTGCCACTTAAGAGGGGAGTTCCCCTCGGCCGGCGTGTACCCGATGACGAGAGGAGGCCCGGGGGAGCTGCAGCCGGCTGAGAGGCTCTGTCTTGCAGGTGAAGGGGTTATCCTGCTGCACTCTGATATGCCAATGCCCCACCTCTTCCGCCATTTTTCATTTCAGGCGATCAAATCGGCCGGCCTTTGCGGCCTTCAATTCGAAAGGAAACGAAAATAAAAACGCGAATCTGACACTTCAAATACGGCCCACAGTCGCGCGTGGCAATCGCCTCGAGGCGCAATCAGCGCCTGGCGGCTCAAATTGTGCCTCGAGGCACAATCTTCGCCTGCTGCCCCGCTTCGGGAAAGAGATGCGTGTGCACGACTCTGCGCAGGCGAGCAGCCGTCACACGACAAATGCAAAGAAAGAAGAGATCTTCAGTGACATGTCACAGGCGCCTTTCACTGCAGCGAACAAGACGGCAGATGGGCGACACTTGTCCACTACGTCTACGGTCCCATGTACTATGCGCTGGCCCGCACAAGGCAGCGGGACATGCCACCAGGTACCCGAGCAAAGACTTCATCACGTCAAACAGCAGTAGCCCACCCCCCCCCCCCCCCCCCAAAACGCCTCCCACGTGACGCTGGGTGGCCCCACTACACACGCACCTGCTCCATCAGCCACGCGGCCACGTGCCGGGCCCCGCCCCACACCGCCCAGTGCAGGCAGTTGATGCCCTTCTTGTTGGTGGCCCGCACGTCCGCCCCGTGCCGCACCAGCAGCCGCACGACCTCCAGATGCCCGTTTCGGCACGCCCACATCAGCGCCGTGCGGCCCTCCTTGTTCCGCCGGTCCACCGCCGCTCCGGCCTCCAGCAGCACCGCCACGGCCTCCCGGTGCCCGCACCCCGCGGCCCACGCCAGCGCGTCCAGCCCGTGCCTGTCCGCCGTGCTCCCAAAGGCCCAGCCACCGGCGATCAGCGCCCGCAGCCGCTCCAGATGCCCCGTTTTGGCGGCATACAGCCCCGTCGAGGGGTCGTTGGGGTCTTCCGGGACCCGGTACCCGCCCCCGGGGGCGCTGCGGCGCGCGGCGCTGTGGGCGGAGGAGGTGGCGGCGCGGGACGCGTCGGGCACGGCCCTCGGCACGACCTCCGACGCGTCGGTACCGCGACACAGAGCGGGCGGCGCCGACCGGGCCGCCGGGCAGTCCGCATTGGCGTCGGGGCCGGGGAACGGGCCACCGCCGCCGGCACCGCCCCCTTCGCGATCGTCGAGCCCCGAGCGGCCCAACGCCCCGTGCCCGACCGCACCTGCCGCCATCGCGGCGGCGGACCCTCCCCCGGGGCGCATCGCCGGCGGTGGCCCTGTGTCGTCCGGTTGCCTCGCCCCCGGGCCCGGGGCCGCGGCGCCGCGGCCGTCGAGGACCCGCTGCGCGATGGCCTCGGGCGTCAGGAAATCGAAGGCCCAGGTCTCGGGCAAGGCCAGCCCCGCGAACTGCGTCCCGAGGGTGTCGCGGAGCGCGACGGCGGACATCTCGTCGAGCCCCAAATCGACGAGGGGCAGGCGGGCGTCGAACCGCTGGCGGTTACACACGGTTGCGCACACCACCTCCTCAACCGCCTGCAAAACGGCGGCAAACTCCGGCGGGCGGGGTGATGGCTCGTGCCGTGGGCCCCGGGGAGGGCCCGGGGCGGCGGTGCAAAGGGCCCCGAGGAACGCCGCGATGCTGCGCAGCGTCCGGTGCTGCAGGAACAGAGTGGCGGGCAGTTGGGCCGGCACGTCCCACGCACGGCACAGGCCCTGCAGCAGCGCCAAGAAGCGCACAGCCCCGACCGACGTCATCCCGAGCTCGTCCAGCGCGCGGCCGTCGTCTGCGGCGGACAGCGGGTGGCCCACCACGTCCGACGCGTACCGCCGGAGGCACAGCAGCACAAGCGCCGGGTCAGAGGGGTCCGGGGGGGGCGGTGCGGCGGCGGCCGCGGCGCGGCAGGGCCCGCGGAGGCACAGCACCAGCGCTGCCATGTCCGACCACTCCCCCACGACCTGCCGCCAGAACCCGTCGTCAGAACACGGCGGCAGCGCAGCAGCAGACGAGACGGCCGGAGCTGCTGCTTGAGCCCCAGCCCCGGCCCCAGCCTCGGCCCCAGCCCCGGCCTCGTCCTGCGCAGATCCTGCACTGCGCTTTGTAACGTGCACGTCCACCTCCGCAGCTGCAGGAGCTGGTTCCAGGTCCTCGAGCGTCGCATTCAACAGGGCCTCGGCAGAGAAGAGGAATGAGTGCTCCTGCAGACCTGCAGCGGCACTCGCACATGCACCTGCACCCGCACTGTCCGCGCAGTACCCCGCAGGCCCTGCACCGTCGGCTCCAGAACTTGGCCCCGCCGCGCGCGCAATTTCGTGCAGAAAAGCCGCGACCTTCGCGTTCCTGGCGGACCGCCGGAA
Organism: Eutreptiella sp. 'Long Island Sound 2002'; assembly: GCA_964036045.1. Lineage (NCBI taxonomy): Eukaryota > Euglenozoa > Euglenophyceae > Eutreptiales > Eutreptiaceae > Eutreptiella > Eutreptiella sp. 'Long Island Sound 2002'. Next base: position 40,087,745 of record OZ038391.1, on the reverse strand, counting down.
CGGCACCCGCACCGCCGACAGGCCCCGGTCCCGGGCGCGCCCTGCGAGACGCTGCAGCAACGCGTGCTCGACCCCGCGGTCAAACACACGGCAGCTCACGAGTAATGCGTCAACGTAAAGGGCCGCCGGCCCCGCATCGCAGTCCGCGGTCAGTATGGGCGGTGTGGCAGGAGCATCAACACTCGCGCGCCCCGTATCGGCGTCAACGCTGGTACCACCGTTGCGCTGAGCCCCGCTGCCGAACACTTGACAGTCTGACCCCGCGCAGCTCGCCGCGCTGCCGCTTTCGTGCCAAAACGCGGCAGCAACGAGTCCATAATCGCCGAAGCGGTCCGTAACGCAGCAGCACAGCACGCCATGTCCGCCCCGTGAGGCCCAGTCCGCAACCTCCTCCTGCGTGCGCCGTACGGTGGTGGAATTGAACTGGTTCACGCGCTGCGAAAGCTGCGCCGCGCGCGCAACCTCCGCCGACTCCATGTCGTGCACATCGATCTCCACCCCCAGTGCACGCCGAAACTCGCGAAACGACAACCCCGTCGCCCGCAACTGCTCCCGGGCCGCGTTGTCCTGATAGAATCGCGTACGCAGCGTATCCTCTTGCGTAAGAGCCGCACCCGGCCCCACTGCATAGGGCCTCGGAATCCGATCCGCGGGTACCACCACGCCCAAAATCCCAGCGTCGAAACTGTCCAACGCCCAGTGGTGTCGCAGCGCATGCGCGGCAGCCGCTTCTGCATCGTGCGAGCCGCAGGGTAAGTGCAGGGACACCACCTCCGGCAACAGCGTCCGCACGCCGAGAATCTCCCCCGGGTTGTCGTCGATGAAGACGAAGTTGCGCAGGGCCAGCCCCAGCCGCTCGCTTAGCGCCTGCAGGTTCTCAGCCTTTGGGGCCCAGTTCACTTCGGAGGCCGCAATGTGGGCCCGCGTGAGCTCCATGTCAGACCGCTGCTCGAACACCCGGGCGACATCCGCTGCGTCGTTCTTGCTCGCCAGGCACACCAGGCGCCCGATGCTCTGGAGCCGAACCAGCCGGCTCTGGAGCTCGCGCTGCACCCCAGTGACCTCCAGATCGGTGATACGGGCCTCGCTCACGGTCCCCTTCCAGAGAGTATTGTCGCAGTCAGTCACAAACACCTGAAGATTGTCAAAATTGGGGTGCGGGCACGTGTGAAGCGGTGCTGGCGATGGCGCAGTGCCACAATGGAAATTCGGCCCCCCACACCATACCTCAGGCCGCACTGGGAAACAAGAGGCCGAAGTAGACAAAACGGCAACTGTGAGCAGGGCGCCAGATATTCGAGCCCCAGTGCAGGCTGTGCAGAACCATGTGAAACCTCAGGCGAGTTCTGTCATGCGCAGACGCGAGTCTCAAATAGCATGACCCAGCCCCTCTTTCCAAATACAATGGGCTCACGTCCATGTGATCTGACGTTCTAAGTGGGCGAGTGTAGCGAGTGGAGGCAGCAGGAGTATCCGAGGGTGCAGGTGTGGCGCTCAGCGGAGCGAAACACATGCGCTTCCTGCACGGCGTAGCCAACGCACTTGCGCGTGTGTACAACGAGGGGACCCGCCTGTGCCTCACCACTGGGCAAAAGCCGGCTGGTGGCCGGGCCACACATGCCACAGCTGCCCTGACTTGCATCTTCGGGAGCCTTGCACTAGAGGGCCTTACCCTCGAGGGATTGCTCGTGAGAAAATCATGTGTCGTAGTGGCACATTTGCCTTTCGAGCCTTGTCGCCTTCCGCACTGTCTTCAGAATGGGCCAGCACTGCAAAAATTGCCTTCGGACCGGGGCACGTCGAGGGAGCACAACCTTCGGAGCAGTCTCACTGTCAGACTTGGGAAGCACGGCTGTCAGTGTAAGGCAGCACTGTCTTTTTTATGGGGAAACAACACACGCCCTGGCGGGGCATCATGGCTAGGGTTCGGGTATAAAACTTTGCACTGCGTAAACGGCATTCCCAAAGAGGGTTCCAAAAGGAAACAACGCGACGGCCGTCAAACGTGTGTTGGCCGGCCCGTGTTTCCTTGACGTTGTGGCCTAATCCCCCCTCCCCCGGTCACATGCTATTGGCTCCGGGAGAGGAGGTGCAAATCCGAAGATGCGGTCCTACAAACCAAGAGGCCCCCGCCTAAGAGGCGGGTCAGCGGCGTGAGGAGGTACTTGCACAGCACTTGCACACCGCACGACACCGATGGGCCAAGCACTAACACCGACCGGGTACCTTGAAATTGTTGCGGTGGTGGCGGCTGAATACCGCTCGGACCACGAACGTGGCGAGCGCCGCGTAATATGTCTCAGTATATGGCAGATGCCCGACTCTGTCTGTGTCGGCGTCGTAGTACGGGCCGATGGACGGGCCGTACAGGGCGTCGATGGTCGTCCAGTCGCTGAGGAGCACGTTCGGCAATGCCCCCACATCCCGCATCAAACTGCCGGTCACCGTCTGCAGCAACGCCGTCTTGGCGTCATCCGCCTCCCATGCAGGGGAGGGCCTGCAGATCTGTAGCAGGACCACAACGCACATTCAAAGCAAAGAGTGGGACGGCAGTCTGCAGCGGTGCTGCCACGCATTGCCACTACAAAACATGTCATTTGCAGTCAACAAAACGGCCAAAATCAAGGCCCTGACAGAAGAGCCCCCTTTCCAGCCACCCCCTCCCCCCAGGGCCCGGGGGGCTCATACGACCCCTCTCCCCGCTGGGGAATCATTCTAACGTGACAAATTCTGTGCCAGTTCTTCAAAAATGGTGGACAAAACATGTACGGTCGCCAAAATTTGCCCAACACCAGCAAGGCAGTGCTTTAATAGTGGCCAGGCCTCTGCTGTTGCCACACTTTTGTGTGCCTGTGATTGAATTTCTTGCATGTTGCCTTGTGCCCGCTGGTGGTGTCTGGTGTTTGGGTGTCCTTTGCAGCTCAGCAGCAGCTCAACAGCTCAACGCGTACCTTCCATGGCCTTGAGAGTTCGATGAGTGGCATTGCTCAACATACAACAGCATTCTTGTCCACATCGACGTGGTGGGGGGGGGGGGGCTCTGCCGGTCATGAAAAAAGGATCCCTGACTCCTCCGCTGGGCAGGCCCCCTCCCACCCTCACCCCACACCTGGTCATGGCCACCTCGCCCAGTTCTGAAGCCTGCAGAGTGCCGTTACCAGCCTACTTGCGAGCGTCTGCACACCCAGAGTGGGCGCGACTGAGTCACATCAGATGAGGGTGGGCCCTACTGTGTGATGGATAAACCCGGGCCGGGCTTGCCGGGCGTGTGTGTGGTGGCATACCGGACCACTTTGTGGCCGGGTCCCACCACAAATCACACCGCAAGGAAGGAGGGTACACTGCAGTTCCGGTTGTGGGCAAAGGTGTCACAGTACGGTTGTGTGGTGCATGCAACCCGCTTCCACGCAACCCTGTCGTCTGGCCAGCCCCACCGTCACCACTGCAGGGGGGGGGCAGGAGGGGGGCAGTCACTTGGTGGTCGTCCTCAGGGACGGATTGGCTGTCGACCTCCCGGCGGCCACTGTTCAGCCACCGGCATCCTCAATGGACCCACGTTGGCGGTCAACTGTCAGCATTCTTTTAGTTTTTGGTCCCCATGTCGGTCCCATGCCGACTGTCTGCCCCCGTACTGGCCGGACAGAAGAGCCCCTGCCCCCTGGGGGGGGGGGGGGGGGACTCTCGAAAAAGGAGCTCATACGACCCCTCCTTCCCTTGGAGCAATTTTCCACCCGCTCTGCTCACAATCTACAACACGCACAATCACCACCTGTACCAACAGCGGGGCCTGGCAGGAACCAGCGTACTTATGGATACTTGCCACCAAATCTTGCGCCGTTCTTGTAACAACATTGCACCAAGCGTCCCCAGCACGGACGTCCCGCACCCAGTCCTCGAAGCGGAACAACACCACATTTAAGCCCGAGGGGCCTGTGGCACGAAAATCGCTGTCGGGCCGCAGTAACTGTGGGAACACGGAATTGTAGTCCGCAATCCTCAGGACGTACTCAGGCAACGCCACGCGCTGCTGCCACCAGTCGAAGATCTCCAACAACGGAGTGGCAGTGAACGTTGCAGCCACAACGATCGGGCTGCGGGCAGTAGGTGGCTGCATCTGGACACAACACACTTCAATCGCCAAGAGTGGGCTGTAGCACAAGGAGACAAAAGTCAACCCCCCGATCCACGGACCTCAATCGACTTACATCTCTGTTTCCCATGATCCTTATCCAGGCACCAATGAAGTACCTGGCTGAGCCCCAAAATCATAGTCTGATGGGTTCCCCTGCTTGGACAATCCTGTCACTTCACACTGCATGCATGCACAAACACTGCACCTGCATTGCACTGCCTTGTGCAACATACTGACTCTCACTCGGCCAACCCTGTGTCGCTACAACAGATGCAACAACGACATGTCGGGGGGGGTTGCAGACAGCGCGCGCGCACACACACACGTATTGGCGTGACTTTATGAAGACCAACATCAAAAACACAAGACCAAACTCTAGCATGTACAGGTCAAAACTGGCAGCCGTAAATCAAGCAGCACTCGAGAATGTATGGCCAATGTGTTCCATGGATATAGCCCTTGAGCTTACGATTCAGAGGCACATAGGGGTTGCGTTGAAGAATTAAAGGCATGCTCACACATGCACACACTACACAAGCTGAGCTTGCATGGTGAACATTTGACTGCCTGGCAAACTTCACTGGCAGCTCATTAAGGTGGCAGATTTCCATGGAACACGTCGGCTTCCCATCGTTCAACAACGAAGGTAAAGGGCGTGGCTGAGGGCCGTCTCACACCTTGAGGGAGCGTTTGCCGGCATTAAATCAAGCAGAAAAGGCATAGTGTGCCTAAGTCGAGTGTTTCAGGAACCCATTTTCAACCTGGATGTGGGGAGCTGTCAATTGAGCCTGCCGGACAGAATACACACCATTGCAATTCAGGCTAGACTGGTCAGCACAAATTGCCACAGATGGTTCGATGGATTCTTTTGTACCCTTGCTTGTCAGTGGCATAATTTTTGAGAAGACACATTCAACAGAAAGAGATGTGGCATGTTGCCATTGCAAATTCTTGCAGAGTGAGCCTAGAGATTGCCATTTGGTGTTTGACAGGGTGACGCACTCGTAATTAGCCTAACATGACAATGCTTGAAGCACTGACCAACAAGGCTAGGGTTGGAGGTAGGTGGCCTGGGTCTGACCAAATCCACTTGGCAACATTTGAGAGTGCAGGCGTCCAAATCAAGGTAACATTTTGTATTGGAGCAATGTGGATGGCATTCATGACACCTCCATGCAGCATGGGAAAATTGCCACAAGAGAGGGCGGGGCGCTGCTGCTGCAGTTGCTTTGTGAGTGAAAGATGATGAGCTCACGCATGCATTGTTCACAGACCTTGAAGAACTTGAACGCCTTTAGACGGAAGAGTAGAAGATAGCTTGTCCCCATGATATACTCAATGTTTTTCGTATTTTTGTCCTGTATGCTTAGAAGAAGATGGGAACATTTGTCATGCACCCCCCACATGGCACCCCCCCCCCCAATTCTGATCGTCTCCAACATTAGTTTAGGTTGCAGCAAGAAGCATGTGCAATCTGACACCATGATCATTTTGTGAGTCCATTCTTGCCAAAGTATCCATTGAGGCGCAAAAAAAATCCGGTGGCAGAGAGATAATGAGAGCCCCGTCCAAGGAAAAAGAACCCACCCTGGATGTCAATGTTGCCCTGCATCCATTGGAGACCCAGTTCCATGCGTTCTCTGCTGTAGGCATGCATTGTACAGTAGTGAGGGGAGAGGGAGGTCACTTACTTTGTGAAAGCACATATGGTTCTCCAGACACATCTTAATTGCTTGACAAATAGGACAAATAAACGCTGACACCATCACCAGAGCGATTGGGAATTGTAGTAATTCTTCAGAATTGGTGGGTTGAGCGGCAAAGTTTAGCAAGATTTCTCCAAAATGATGTTATGTGGTAAAAGGTAAATAGGTAGAGGACAAATTCAACATTTTACCTGCTGGAATGCTGCTGCACAGGCTGCAACAAAAAATTGCTGCAGCCTACTACAACTGCGCATCTTTGGCTTCACAACCCATTTCACCTCACGTATACATAACCCCACATTTCAAGCAAGAAGAAGGGAAAGGGGCAACAATACAGCAAAAGTGGTTGCACAAGAACCTAACATGGCATCCCATTTCCCATTGTCATCCAGGGTTCCTGAGATCGCCTACCATGACTCAGAAATGGATCAGAATTGGAACTTGTCTCATCACCACAGAGAGTTGATTCTTTTGAATTTTGCGTTTGATCAGACGCACCGAAGAAAAAGAAGAATGTCTTTTTTCTGATGTTGGGTGTGGCAGGCGCCAGATGTTTCGACAGTTGCACGGTGTCCTCGACGAAATGACGTGTGAATTTCCATCAGACACTTTTGGGCCGCTGAAAATACATTTGCTGACTTACTGCCCATAGAGGCTTCCAATGTACGCAATGTATAAATGACACCTGACTCTGTGGTTTTGGTGAATGGCGGATGTAACCAGGCACACTGTAATATGATGCGGTCTGACTACGAAGCCGCACTTTCTGCACTCCTTAAATCATCATCTTGGGAGAGGGAATGATCCCTACAATGGATTTTTCGATTCTGACCCTTTGGCGCCTCAGTAACTGGGTATTTCTTTTTTCTCGGGGGTCCCCCATTCCTTGTCCCGCAGATCATGAATTGTTTTGGAATTTTTCAACTTCAAACTCATAATCGTCCTAATCTGCAAGGCAGCTGTTCCGTTTCACGTACGTCTGAAGCACCGATCCGAAAAGACCCGCAGCGTCGGAAGAGATATCGAAATAGGCCTAGGGGCTGGTCACCGAGATCTGTGTTGGTGTGGACGTAATGTTGGCTATCGATATGATGTTGCCTTTGCTGTCTACCTCGTTGATGCAGAAAGGTAAGAGAAACGTGCAAACGGCAGCAGCCACGAACCACATGCTTACATGTAATTGGTCTATTTACGGGCCAGTTCAGCCTTGGAGCAAAAGGTTGGACACTCACAAGCACGCACAAGTTGTACACTTCCCTTGAGGGTGCACAGCTTTGTGTCAGAAAGCGCCGTGAAAAGTGTATTCTTGCATCTTTGTTCTGCAAATTTTTGATGAGATAGCTGGAGGCCATTCATCAAGGGGATGCATGAATGTTGCATAGACTACCTCGTCATGCATTGTTGATATGACTGTGTTCTGAATAACAGGGGCCACGGGTTTTACAAACAGCATTTTGAATCACTCAAGTTCAACTAGGCTGCTTCTTTGGCTGTCCGCCCTCCCCCCTCCCCCCATAACCCCCCCCCATACCTCCGAGGAAGAGCGTGGGGGGGGGGGGGGTTGGCACAAGGCCTTGGGGGTTGGCTCTGTTAGCCTGTGGCGGCGCCTATTGGCCTCTCGCCTTTGAACCTTCTGCTATGACAAGCAGGCATCCGTACTACTGCGGGCATCCGCACTGCCGCGGGCATGGGGGGGGGGGGGGGGCACTTGGTGCTGTACATGTTGCAAGGGATCATACGTCGTCCAATACTCGCGACATTGGGTCAATTTCCAAAAGAATATAGAAACATAAAACTCCATTGATCAGCCATCGTGAGCATTTGAAAAGTTGCGGAATGAGCCTCACTCACAAAATCAGCATCATCCAAAGACACATAGCATGCCACTTGCCTAGCGCCTGATGGTGGGAGGCTCACCCGGTGCAGCTAGCTACGTGATGGTGTCCCAGACGCTCACTTGGCAACTGGGAAGTACAGTTGCAGCACAGCATCAACTCGCAATACAGACAGGCAGGGGCAGGGGTAAAGGAACACCAATCCGCAGTATGTAGATGTGGCCTGAGACAAATGCCAATCGGCACTTTCTATCTGTTCGGCCCCAGCCATGCTACCACCATCTCCTCTTCCTGCACCTGCAGCTACCGGTAGCGTAGGATATTTTGAACGGGCGCCTGCCACACACGTACGCCTGAACAATTTTTCCAAAGTAAAGATGAGCATCAGAGACAAGCAAATTGGCATCTCACAGTGAGGAGGCCTGAAAATACAAAATACCATGTGTCCCACTGTTCTGGTGACGGTCCTGTGCTCCATCCGATGATACGGATCGGACGGGCAGACAAAACTACGCAGTTGTGCCAAATTAGTTAACAACGTTGAAAGCGTGCAAGTGAAAGTCATCGTCTTAAGCACTGGTGTCGTCATGGTCATCAGGAGCATGTTAACGACAAATGCAGAGCATCCCTCCAGGTCCTACACCTGAAGTCAGACCTGCATTAATCACCTGATGGCAACGGAGGACCAAAACTGGAATTTGAGATGCCGAAGAACCCGAAATCTTCTTACTGCTCCGCAATGCTGCACATGAACATTCTCAATCAACAAAAGCCCGTTCTTGGGGTGCACTACGCGCACAGATACAGCCGTAAACCCCCAACCCTAGGGCGCTGTAAAAAATACACACTTTTTGAAAACATGCGTGTGAGAGGGCTCTAAACCCCTCAATCACCAATGGGGAACCAACGGAAAATTTACGGCACCGGCGCCGCAAACATTGACGCATCTCGGTCAAATTTTCCATTGTCTCTACACCGAAATTTATCTGAAAAACACAGTTCCAGCAACATGTTGTACCAATATGTCAAACCCTGGGCCTTGTTCAGATACGGTACCATGGTTCATTGGCAGCCCCGGAGGAATGTAGAAAAAGAAACGAAAAAGAGAAGGATAGGTGCAAGATCTAATTTGTGAACCAGAAGCAAGGCTTCTGTCTATTTGGACAACTGCAAGGAAGAAAATATTGATCTCTGCAGTTCAAACAGCCTGTCAAAATATCACCTCTTTGTAATTTTCGGTGTAGAGATTCTGCTTCAATTGAAATATCTCTGCCAAAAATGTTTACGGCGCCAGCGCCGTAAAAAATGACGGCTGGCAAGAGCTTGAAAAACAGCAGAATGTGGTGCAAATATTGTTACTCACTACAGGTGTGGGGCAGAGATGCCGAGATCTGGAGGAACCTGCATAGTCCACTAGTACTTCCCATAGTTACCGTGTGATCCCCGTCATGACCTATGGCAGCCGGACACACCAGCAAACACCACTAATGGGTAGGGGGGGATCATTCTTTAGTGGGTATACATTTACGGTAAATGTTTACGGCGCTGGCGCCGTAAAATGAGAGGGGGTAATTTCTGATGATTATCGCGATAATGGGGTTTTTGCGGCAGTGCCCTTCACCAGCACCAGCCAGAAAATTTCCGGGTGCACCTAAACACGGTGACAAAGGTTAAAACTGCAAACTGCACAATCTGCCATATGCAGGGGTCATGAAAATATGGGGGTGCTCCAAAAAGGTTTCCACACCAGCCGAATAGGAACCAACAGTTGAAACTGTTAGGTTGTCTTTTTGGGGGTGGTTTGAAACGGGCTGTAAGAGCCAGAAATTCTTCCAAGTCGGGAGCCCCCCAGTCTCACTGCAGTGCACCACCTTCTTGAATCTGTTGGTTCCGATGATTATTGTGAAAATGGGGTTTTTGTGGCACTGCCATTCATCAGCACCAGTGACAAATGTGACCAGCATGTCCTTGGGTGCACCCTGGCCCATGTGTGCTACAATCGCGTGTGTGCAGTCTAGGTGAACCTAGGGGGGGCTGGTAGCTCAGAATTTCGATTGCCACCCCGTGCAATGACACATTTTGATGTAAGTATTGCACTTTTTGCAACATTTTGTATGGTCTTTATGGATTTCCCCTGCCAGCTGCCCCAAGTTCAGCTAGACTGCACACACACGATTGGGGCACACATGGACCAAGGACATGCTGGTCACATTTGTCATTGGTGCTGATGAATGGCAGTGCCACAAGAACCCCATTTTCACAATGATCATCGGAACCAACAGATTCAAGAAGGTGGTGCACTGGCTCCCGAATTGGAAGAATTTCTGGCTCTTACAGCCCGTTTCAAACCACCCCCGAAAAGACAACCTAACAGTTTCAACTGTTGGTTCCTATTAGGCTGGTGTGGAAACCTTTTTGGATCACCCCCATATTTTCATGACCCCTGCATATGGCAGATTGTGCAGTTTGCAGTTTTAACCTTTGTCACCGTGTTTAGGTGCACCCGGAAATTTTCTGGCTGGTGCTGGTGAAGGGCACTGCCGCAAAAACCCCATTATCGCGATAATCATCAGAAATTACCCCCTCTCATTTTACGGCGCCAGCACCGTAAACATTTATGGTGCTGGCGCCGTACCCACTGTATGTGTACCCACTAAAGAATGATCCTCCCCTGCCCATCGGTGGTGTTCACTGGTGTGTCCCGTAGGGCTTGTGTGGAAAGTGTTTGAGTTCACCCCCATATCAGCATGATGCAACAAGAGGACTATGCGGGTTCCTCCCAATTTGTCCATCTCTGCCCTTCTCCGTCAGACAGGGCTCCAAGGAGGGGTGTCGTCTCTAGGGGTTGGAATATCCCTACTTCTTGATTGCTTCCCCTCCAATAGTGCTGACTATTTACGGCGCCAGCGCCGTAAACGCTTATGTTAGAAATGTGCCAAACCGCCTACTATCCCCCCTTTGGCAATCCCTACACTTAATGGAAACCTCCGTGGTGTTTACGGCACTTTTCGCACCTGCGCGCCCCATGTCTACGGCGCTACGCGTGCGCACAGTGCACTCCAAGCCGTTCTTGGTCACGGACTTCTCAGTTGGTTTGAGTCCCTGGGGGACGGGTGCAGCTCAGAGCTGCCATAACTGTTGCCCACCCCAAGCTATAAAATATTGTCATTTCCTCTTTTGCCTTTCCTCTAAAAGTATGGCATCGAATTCTGCGGGACCATGTCCCATGCAATGTGCAGTGGTCCCATGCAATGTGCAGTGGTAGTGTTGCTGGGGCAGTGGTAGTGTTCTTTCCGTCTACTGGTAGTGGACTGGAGTATCTTGGTGGTGCTATGATTCTATGTAACTGAAGGACCGCAGCATTTCTGCGCTGCTTACAATGGGTCTAATGTGTTGCTGCAGTCTGAGTCACCAAAACAATATTGAATCAGTGCTTCAAGGCAATGAGCCTCTCCAGCCTCTGCTCCTGAACAGCTACAACCGCTCCCAATTATCCTGCTGTACACGTCAGTGACCCTCCTGATCAACCGTCGTTGGGCAGCCGCTTATACACCCACAATCGCCCTCAGTTTCCATCATCAACATGCTAACAATCGCCCTTAATTATCCCCCTAGACACTGTACGACCTTCGTCAGCCACCTGCACACCCAACCACCACCGTTGGTGGCCACCTGCCTACCATCCACAAAGCCAACCCCGCTGTGTCTGTCGGGGCGGATTATAGTCCGGAAGCTCCTCGGGTTCCGGCTCAGGCCTGGGACCGGGGCTGCACACCATGAACGTGTCCAGCCCGGGGACCAAGCAAGAATGCGCCTGCAAATGCACCTCCTTCTCCTGCAGCTGTGCGTCGTGCTCGGTCCCAACTAGCGCCAGGTCCTGCAACGCCGCAGAAGGGGAGGGGCTTGGGCACAGAGAGAGCGCAAAAGAACAAGCCGTGACCAGACTTGGTGCTAGTGTTCGCCATACCGCCACCAAATGACAGCCCAATCCCCCACCGGATGCCGCCAGACTATCGGTGTCAGAATATCCGGCACCTCCAAACAGTGATTCGGGATTTGCCTTGCAACTGGTTGGCACAGCAGCAGCAACCGAAACTGGGGTCTATGACCGTTATTCTTCGACATGTGCGAGAAGTTTGGCTTGTGGTGAGCCCCAAAGACATCTTTCGGTGCCCATGGCCTGTGGCGCCGGAGCTCATAGTGACTGATAGTTTGGTCCATTCAGAGCTCCTGGCACAGACCCCCTCCCTCAAGTTTTTGAAGGCTTTGTTGAGCACCACCCCGTTGAAAATCGCACCTCCTCAGACTACAGAAACCAGGCGTTCCTGCAAGTTGCGTTGCCCGAAGTGAACGAACTGCATAGTAGTCCATTGCGCACTGGAGTGCGCAGTACATCATACGCGTAGGGCAACTTCCCTCCACACGTAATGGAAACTCTGATACAGTACCCGTGGTCGGGGCCACCAAAAACGCCGGTATCGCATTGCAAGCCTGGCCCCAAAATGAGATCATCCGGATCTGGGTCAGCATCTGAAGTGCACCGATCGGGGTCTTAATCGGCATGTGCCAACGACCGGGTGTTGTGCATGTGCATTTACATAGGGACCCATATCTCTCGGGGACATCCATAAACTGCATTTTGGCACTTTTTGGGATTTTTCACAAGTTTTGCTTTGATGTGCAAACATATCATCACATGGGGGGGGGGTTTGTGTATATTTTTTGGAATATGTGAGAAAAGGCCATTTCAGAAGTGTGTGGGTTGGGGGGGGGTCACATTTTTCAGGACAGTGCAAGACATTGGACGGTGCACACAAACATGGCACTGCACCGGTGAATCATCTTTATTCTGAATCAGCGTCATCATCTGCATTGCCTTTTTCAGGCAGGGCTGGGACCCCATTCGGGCAGACATCCCCTTGTTTGTGGACAGGGACATATTTCTTCAATTTTTCCCAATCCTGCAACCTCCGTCCTTTCACTGGCACCCAACCTTCGTTAAGAGGCATAGCCCACAGGCCATCGGTTGTCAGGTCGACATTTCGCTGTTTGGTCAACCGAACCTTGCGCCAGGGAATGGCCTCACTATAACCTGATGTCAACCATACGTAGCCAGCATGGGGCTGCAGGTTCACTGGGTCAGGTGTGCTGCCAAATCCAGCCACTTAACTTTTTCGTCTCGGATCAACACAGGTTTCTGGTTTACATGTAGACATGACTGCCCGTTGACAAAAAGAGGCAGCAAGCAACACATGAACCGTCCAAAACGGACGAAAATCTCAAAGATGTTGTCAGTACAGCATGCAGACCCAGGGTGTTCCAAACAACCCTTTTCAAGGGCTTTCCGAATGTACCCCATGTACCCACCCCTATTGGACACTCACGGGGCACAAACGAGGCAACAGAGGCGGTGCTCCCCAAAAACGCACAAAGTTGGCAGTAACAGCGTAGGCACCGAGAGATATGCAAAATACTACTCGCATTCAAGGCTCCGGCGACTGCGGGCGGGGCACAGTACCTGCAGCGCTGCCTCCGCCGTCGGGTAGCGATCTGCCAGGCGGCGCTTGCAGAGCTTAACGATGACCCTGCGGAGCTGCGGAGACTGAATGTGCGGTAAATTGCCAAGCACCAGCTGCTCCAGCGCATGGTCGTTGGGCAGGAAGGCAGGGGCCTCCGCGCCCTGCCGCAGCAGGAAAAGCACCGTCCAGCCGAGGGCGTACAGATCGCTAGCGGGGCAGCTCTGACCTGAGGCGAAGGAGTGGAAAAAGGAGTAGAAGGAGGAAGAGGAGGAGGAGGAGGAAGAGGAGGAAGAGGAAGAGGAGGAGGAGGAGGAGGAGGAGGAGGAGGAGGGACCGGGAGCAGGAGTGGTTGCCTCGGCACCACTGCTTGCAGCGATGGTGCTGCCCCCCAGTACCTCACTGGCACTCCCGGAAATAGTCATTGCACGGGCACATAGCAGCAGTGAATCCCAAACGTAGCAATAGGGCCCCTGGTTCTTTGGGCCAGCCCCCCTTGGACGTTGTATGCAACAGGCACCCTTGGGTGTTTTAGCGGGCAAAAGATCTATTCCGTCCACAAAACACCTTTCTGATTTTTTGGTGCAAATGAGAAGGGGAAGAAGAGGTCACTCATCAGGCGGGAAAGGGTATGTTCTGCATGTACTGGCGGTAGCACACCACACAGGATCACTGTGTTTTGTGGGGAACGTTCTGTGGGCCACACTCCACATGTAACCCTTTCAGCCCCCAGATGGCAATGCAAAGTAGAGCAAACAAGGCACAAACAACCAAACAGACTAGCATGGATCTCAGCGCAGAACGGCACACCAACCACAAACAGAACAACAACCATGGTGCACAGCGAGGGGGAAAATAGAGAGGGTGTGGGCATAGATGGAAAAGCCCAGTAAGTGCTGGAGAACCTGAAAGTTAGATCTCCCGATCAACAAGCGGGTGCACCATTTAGGGTAGGACGCCCAGGCCTAGGAACGGTTGCAGGCGAGAGCACGGAGCAACACATAGACCAAAAGTCAGAGCCAACGGACCTGGTGATTAGATCTCCCCAAAAGTCAGGGGGGTGGGTCAGTTGAGGAAGGATATCCACAGTCAGTGTCAGTGTCAGTGTCAGTGTCAGTGTAATGTGTCGGGGTCCGTGTGGGCCAACATCAATCTAACGGAACATAGGAAAAGGAGCCAACAATGGGCGAAAGCAAGGTCTAGGTCAAGGGGAAGGTTTTCATATTGCCCACAGGGTAACTTCAGCCAAAAGCGAGAATTGGGAGGAATCGCGCATATTAGTGTGGAAAATCCAAATATGCTAGAGCTACCCACGACAAAATGACGTTTAGGAGATCTTGTCCAGTGAGTGCCCCAGACCACCTACTACAATTGCCTTAAAGCCAAGACATGGTCATCACAGCTCAAGCCACAGCCGGTGAACAGGGATCTGGGTCCCGTGGCAACTGGAAATTCAACCTATCAGTGAGTGGGCCTGTAGGGAAACTATTGTCCAGGGGCAGGGGGTATGATATACCTTTTTGAAATTGTCATGAAAAGGGGTTTCTAATGAAATTAGAGCCACCCCAGTAGTGGTTGCGCAACACCCAAGTTGCCATGTTTGTTCTGCCATCTGTTGAGAGGAAGGCTACCAGAGTACATGCCATTTTAATCTGTGTGATTGTTTGTTTTGGAAAACTAGGGGAAGGACAGCTGTGGGGTTAGCATGTGTTGGGCCCAAATGCAATGCCGCATGGGTTGAATCCGCTGTCATCACTGTCCTTGGGCATTTGTGTATGATTGCACAGATTTCTCATACTCTGACCAGGCATTGTTTGGGCCAACTTCCTGGTCCCCAGAAATGGGAAAGCAGCCGATGGCCAGCACCAGCACCCTCGCTTTGTGGTGGCTCAAATTTGGGCCAACGTAGTTTGGAGGGCGCGGGGAGCGACCAGGTAGAAGAGGAGGAGTCTGAGAATCAGGAGGCGCAGAAGCAGGAGGCGGAGGGGGCAGAGGAGGAGAAGGGGCAGCATGAGGAACAGGACCAAATTGTGTCCTTGTTTCGTTCATGCCGTTACAATCATTCATCAAGAATTAGCACCACTGCTGCTGCTGCTGCTGCTGCTGCTGCTGCTGCTGCTGCTGCTGCTGCTGCCGCCGCCGCCGCCGCCGCTGCTGCTGCTGTTGCCGCTACCTCTGCGGCTACTATGAGCCAGGTAATAAGTCACTCCCATTTGAGTTGCCAATTGTGGTAAGCCCTGGGCTACGTTCTTGAAATCGAGTTAGAGAAACTTGCCAATTGGCATGGCAGTCAACGGGGGTGTCCTGGCACAGCGTGCACACTGCACGCATGTGACAGGGGGAAATTGAGGGTTTTTGCTACAATTGGCGATATTCTTACCTATACAGACAGAAAGCTTTGGTGCTCGGTGTTGATGTAGTGGTTGTTTGCTCCTGCAACATGCTATGTACATTTTCTGCAAACCTGAAGATATCCAACCTGGTTTTTGGGGTTTCAGTACCCCTTGGTGGACCATCAGGGTCCCTTCTGGTTGTCAGAAGACCAAGATGTTCACTGCTGCAGCTCAGGACTTCATCGTCCTTGAAACATCCACATGCATAAAGGAAATGTGGAGGGTTGTGGCAGATCTCGAAGATAGGCGTACAGATTTGTGTCATTCGGGAATGCCTAAATTCGTAGGCTGGTCAATATCCCCAACCAGGAAAGGGACCCGAATGTATCACCATAGTTCGTACTCGGAATCCAAATCCAAATTCTGTGGGAAACTATCGGAAAGGATGCACAACAACACACACAAATGCACTAGATATGAGGGCAAAGCATGCAAGCAACTCATATAAATGCATAACAAGGCTCATTGTTACTGGTACTAGGCAACACTATGCAGCTTTGGTATGGTCCTGTACAAACTTTGTGCACGGTGCGTGCACGGTGCGTGCGCAGCGCGCAACACGCCCCCAACGCAATATTGTACGACTTAGACAGGGTCGAAAATGGCCACTGATTGCCAGGTTTCAGCATTGTCATGATTTTGGTTCAGACAGCTCCAATAGCACCCTGGTGATCCCCCTAATCCATTGACTGAACACCTGTAAAGGCTTCTGGGGCCATGTATCCCATGGTGCCAATAGTGGTGGCGTCGTGGCTCGATCCGTGGAACGGGGTTGAGATCCCCATTGAGGTTGGATGCAGGCCAGGCTCCCGGTGGGCACTCGGGTCAGGGTTAGTCGTGGAACGAGGACTGGAGGTACAGCCAGTGTGGGAGTCGTTGGTTTGGATGGGTTGGCTGCCCACATCAACGGTGGTGCAAATGCCGAAGTCGATGAGCCAGTAGTGCCCATCGTTGTCCTGCATAATGTTGTGCGGCTTGATGTCGCGGTGGACGATGCCGTTCTTGTGCAGGTACACAAGGAGCCGCAAGAATTTGTTCAGGAAAACGTGCGCATGGACATCAGCGAAGGTCGGCATCTGCTTCACAATATCAACCAAAACTGTGCCGTCGATGAATTCCTATTGGACAAGGCCGTGGATGCATGCAGGAGGGGGCGGAGGGGTGGCTATAAAGAGCACGAGGGCAAGCATAGTGAGGTCCGTATTGCTCGAGGTGGGAAGAAAGATGAGGGGTAGAGCACCGATGCATCAACAGGTCCATTCTTCTCGGCCTTTATGATCCTACCTGTGAGAAAGGGCTCCAAGTTCCCTCAAGCTGGCAGTTGAGGATGTCGCAACCCTTACATCAGAGAACTTTTATGCCCTCATGCCATTCATACCCCCACCCCCCCAACATGCCTCCCCTTCTCCTTCAGCCAAGGCTCAATACGCCTTGTCCTCGCTCTCGCCCTCGCCTCTCCTCCCTTGGGCTGACAGTTTTGCGGAGCCTTGATCCGACGGTGCATGGTGCAATTCCTGTCTTACGACACCTGGTCGGACGGCCTGAATCTCTATTTCAAACCAGGATACAGCCCAATGTTGCCGACTGCCCTTTGACATTCAAGACACCCTGTGACCTCACTCGAAGTGAACTCTGAGGCTCATCAGCAGAAGATGATGTGCCACACATCTGTTGCTGCATCCGGTTAGGCCTCGCAGCCTCGCCTGAGCTTGATTTTTGAATTTGGGCCATGGCCCGAAGTGAGTGTCAAGCAGATCACAGCCATGCTCGATTGTGCATTCGGGGAACTTAGAGCTCCGCTATGGGAACCTCTTCTTCCAAAAGGGCTGCGAGGGCTGCTCATGGAGCTGGTGTGTGCAGGGGCTGACCCCAGGAAACATGTCCCACAATACAATGATTAGGTGGATGTTGTGGCATCCACAAATTGGTCGAAAGTCTGCCCTTTTTCGGATGCTGCAAACAAACATTCAGTGCCTTCGGTGCCGGCTTGTGGTCTCCAGGGGCCTTTTTTAGGCCATCCCCCCGAATTCTAGGGCCCAGGCAAGAAAGCAAAAAGCGATGCAGCTGACCCCCGGTGCACGGGAAGCAGCTCAGATGCTTTACCGCTCAGCATCACAGCAAGTTGGAGGATTTCCCTCCAGAAAAGTGCATGGCAAGGGGGAAAGGGACTGCGAAGGCGGAGGCGAGGGCGAGGGCGAGGGCCAGAGGGAACGGAAGGGCGGCAGGAAGGGGTAGAGGGAGAGGGAGAGGGAGGGGAGGGGGAGTACCGTCAGGGGGCCCCTGACCCACGGCCATTTGGTGCAGCGGCGGTAGGAGCGGGTTTGGGCCAAGGAGACACAAATTCACTCATTGACTGTTTGACCAACAAAAGGGAACGCATTAAGAAGGTGTCCTTGTGGTGCTTTTCGCATTTGACACTCGGCCCATAGAACTCAGTCCTCCCTGGCACCCACCATTCCCCCTCTTCGCCGATCCAAACCGCAGAGGGGGAGGGCGCCTCTCAAAAAGACGCATCGACCTATTGTTCACAGGGATTGGGCGGCCAGTGCACAACAAAAACCAAGGGGGAGTTGCCCCACATGAGCACTCCACGCCCCAAAGAGGCGGAGGTTGTTCCCTGCATTCGACTGTTCTGTTGGTGTCAGATTCACAGGAAGTGACCTGACAACCATCCGTCTGCAGCATTGGGGCCCAACGCAAGACTCGGCTGCAGGGGCAACGCCCCTTCGGGCACAATTGCGTTGTGCCGTTGCCCGTGAGAAGCGGAGGAAACAATCTCTACATAACAGAGCAAGCGCCAGTTGGCATGGTGTCACCCAGTCCCAAACGGTGTTCCTCCATCGAGGCTACAATATTTTACCAGACGAGAACTGGAACCTGTCAAAATCAAGCGCCTGGATGTTGTTGGGTCAGATTGCGTACCTTTGCCGAAAACCTTTGTCCAAATTGGTTTCTTGCCCAAGAAAAATGGGCACCCTTTTTGTAGATCATGTGGCTGAGGACGCAGGCGATGGTGCAGCCAAGGGTGTGGCTGAGGTTGGCAGCATGGTTGAGGGTGTGGGTGAGGTTGTACTGCACGTTACCCAGCCAGCCTTTGTGGAACAGCCCCCACTTAAACCCTGAACGGTGAAGCCCGTTTCTGTCCTACGCACCACCCCAGCAGTGGTCCTATGTGGGCTGGGGGCTTGGGACTCCTACAGCTGTGATAATAAGGGGTTCAGAGGGAATGTTGGCAGGTGCCAGGTGATCCCATAAATTCCGATCCAACTGGACATCTTTGTTGCTGTCCTCTCCATGGGCGTCACACCAAAATAAAGTGCAAGCCGCTTTGTCAGCCACATTTCTGGCACAACCTGAGCCACATCCGCAGCCACTCGTATCCTCAGCCACACTCTCTGCCACACCCTCAGCCACATCTTTATGAACGACCTCAGCCCCCTTCTTAGCCACATCCTCAGCCACATCTTCTCCTCACCACACGCTGAGTCCTCAGCCGCACCCGGAGCCATGTCTTCAGCCATACCCTCAGCCGCCTCCCGAACCACGACGACAGTTTCACCCAGAGCCACCCTCGGCCACGTCATCAGCCATGTGGCTGGGAATGTGGCTGATGGTGTGGCTCAGGATGTGTAGGTTTGGCCCAGGATGCAGCCAAGGGTGCGTCTGAGGGTGCGAGTCATATCTTTGCGGAGCGTTCAAACTTCAAAATTTTTAAAGCTCAGTAGTCCCAGGCTAGGGTGTGCATATAAACTTCCTTCACCGCAAAAAATGTGCAATACGAAAAAAGATTCATTCCCGCCCAACAAAAAAAAAACAGGAACACAAAATGACTCAAATTTCAAAACAGGGCGGGAAGAAAATTGGTTTGCGGGGGGGAGATGGCACAGAAGCCCATTTTCCCAACCCCCCCCCCCTCCTTGGTCGCCGTGCCGGGACGATTTCTAGGCTCACAACGGGGGACAGTGGGGGTTCCTTGTACTTCCTGATACTTTTGGGTGGTGTGTCGATGGCTCAGAAGCATGTTTTTGGGGTTTGTGCCAATGGGGGTGGTACTTTTGTTTAAGGGTACAATGACCCCCGGTCAGTTCCGGCTGCCATGCAGCGCCCCACCCAGGCCGAACCATGGTACCCTGAAGATTGGTGTCTCAATCAGAAGCCGACCCTGATGAGTCGCTGGAATCAGAGCTTGTGTCCTCACTGGAATCACTGCTGGAGTCACTATTGCTTGTGGAGGACTCGCTACCTGATGAGCTGGAGCTAGAGTTGGAGCTGGAAGTGGAAGACGCGGTAGCATGAAGGATGTGATCCAGCGCACCTGTAGCACTGATGCCTTCATCAGAGACAAGCGACTCGACGCACTGGATGAGAATTTCCTCCTGGGACAAGTACTGTGGCGATGGTTCAGGCATAATACCCACCACAGGAGTTATGCTTTCTGCCTGGGGCGGGGGGGGGGGGGGTCGGCGTTGCTGCCTGATGGGGGAGTGTGGCGGTTTGTCGGAGAGGCAAAGAACTGCTGTCCACTCAATGGGGGGGTCCTGTGAGTAGGTACGCTGAAATAATCACACAGTGTCCTTTTTTTGGGAGTTTGAGCTTTGGGTTGGGGGTCCTGAACTGTGACTGTCCCTTCAGGACATGGAATCTGAGACAACAAAGTGTTCAATTCTGTGACCCAATGACCATCAGCCTGTGGCAAGGTTTTTTTTTCAATGCGCAAACGTACAGCACGTTGTGCAGTACAAGGCACACCTTTGTGGTCGACCAAAAGGGCAGAACGAACAGGTCGCATCATGGATGCTTCCCTAATTTCCTTTTGTATGTCTTGGCGCAAAGCATTCAACACTGCAGGCTCACGGTTCTTGTCAGCCAACTTTTTTTCAACACTACGTTTCAAATTCCAACGGTGTTGGAGCATCAGGTTTCTCTCCTTCAAAGGCATAGAGAAATGCACTTCATACAGATGCACATGCTCAGAATTCCAGAATTCCTCATATGAGGTCCCTGGGACAACCTTTACAAGTGGGGGTCTGAGTGTGTATTTCGCTTAGCCCACTTTATAACAGGGTTGGGCATCGCGACCCTCAACTGATGAGAGCCCCAGGGGTCCCCGGTCATCAGTTTTTTCTTTTCCCCTGTCTCCCATGGCTGCCCCTATAGGAGGTTCATACACTTGGAAATGAGTGGAATGTCAACGCTACCGGTCCCCGGCCTTTCACAAAAAAAGGCCTACTATCCGCTCAACCATCGGCGGGGGTATCATGCCAGCCCACGACAGTCTTTGTTGCACCAAAACTGCCAAAACCACATAACAAAGCGTCCCGGCACGGAAGCCCATTTTGCCAACCCCCCCCCCCCCACCTTCTGAGCACGCCCGCCCCCCCCCCCCCCCCCCCCCGCAGAGCAAGTTTCGGCCCGCCTAGTCGCAAAAATTAAAGCAATTGTGTATATCATAGCGTTGCGAGTGCTGCACTGAAAATTCACGGTCACTCCAGTTTTGGTTGGCCCCCCGCTTCATGTGGTTGCATCTCTCGTGTTCAGATCCCCTTACCATGTTCACCATGCAGCATTTTTTTCGCAGTCGTTCCACACAGGACAGCAGTGCAATGTCATGACGCAGACGTGTTTCCTCTTGCTTACGCCCCTGCACTCATGGTCGAGGAGACAGTCAGCTGCAATACACCCACCTATAGTCACCCCATCCCTGCCCCATCTCCACGGCATTTCGGCATCAGGTTAGAAACAAAACAAGATTGTGCGACTGCATGAAAGAAAGCGTCAATTGTTCGGCCATTCACTGTGGGAGGGAGAAGCTCATGGACGGCTTCCCGGAAAGTGCCTTGGGTTTGGGTTTGGGCGCAGGTTCCCATGAGACTCCAATGTGGCATGGGGGTCCCAGGGTGGGTGGCAACCCCACATGTGAGTTTGGGGACTATGGGGGCGTCCAGGGTGGTCGCGAACATCATATCTGGGGTGTCCCTTCCACACCGCCTCACACACTGCGCTTGGTGGCGGTTAACGGTGCGAAACATTGTAGCCCCCCTTCAAAGGCCTGATTGCATTGGGCGGAAGGGTTGACGGCCACCTGCACAAAGCACGGCGCCTGCAAATCCGCGTCATAAAAGCGATCCACATAGGCCGCAGTCTTCACGGGAACCTCGGTGTAGCCGCCGTAGCGTTGGTGGAAGTGAATCTCCCGATTGAAATACTCTTCATACAATGGCAGCGCGTTCCAGAGTATCTTCACAACGACGCGGGCATCTCTCGATCGCGGGGGCCATAGATCGAGGGCCTCGTACGCGACCGTGAATCCACCTCTGCCAAGCTCCTTCACGAGCTTATACCGGTTGTGGAGGATCTGGCTGGCGTAGTGGTTTGTCGAGGAATCATTCGCGTTTCCCATCGCGAAAGCGGGATCGCGCGGCGCATTCCACAATGTTACCACATGGATTCAGCTTAGGTGACACAATTTGAGACTATCCAACACACAAACCATCTGCCACTCTACAGAGGAGGGTAGAGCAGGCTTCTATTGGAACGGGGGGTGGGGGGTATGCCGGGGTCTGAGACCGAAAAATGCCCTCCCAAAATATTTATGTTGCAGAATCTGATTCGCACATTTGGTCGGACCCTCGGTGGAGGAGGGCAGCGTTTGGACCTGACGAACGCGGGAAGGGGGATGGTAACTTTCATAAGGTTGCTTGGGAACCGTCTCCTTCAACCCGCATCCAGTGTTTTTGTCGGTTGTGTGACCTGCTTGTGTTGATCCATGTCGGTTTGGTCTATTAGGAGTGGGAGGAAGAGGAGGAGGAGCTGCACTTATTTGCCGTGCCACACTGTGCTTCAGACGCTGCTTTGGCCTGTTACACCCCTGCTCACCAACAATGTAGATGTTGTGCTTTGCATTGCCTGCTTGGTTCTTGGGCCTGGTCTATTACACTGTCGCTGGGCGGTGATGAAGGGGGCTACGAGACGCTTAGAGTCCCATTCCAGCTGAGGTTCCCAATCTGAAGTATTGACCCTGGTAGTCTTGACTGGCAGTGGCTGGGCAAATCAGTGACTGGGCAACGCAGCACCTGAATCACAATGTGATCGGTCAAGGACAAGACAGCACCTGACACACAGTGTGAAATGATAATCAGGCGCCTGAGGCGTAGTGTGATACGTCAAAACGGTGCTTAGGCCGCGATAATGCACTGCATAAAGCAATGGCCCAGATGCTCGGTACAGTGCAACAGCAGAAGGTAGTGTATAATGTGCTTGAAACAGCGCCTAACTGGGGTTGGGCAAAACAGGCCAGGGTTTCAGGGCAGAGTAGCACGCACGTGCATACATAAACCACCGTCGAATGATGTGCTCTTCAAAAAACAGCAGTGCCTCGTGCGAACATCTGTGTGCATGGCGGTTTGCTCAGCTTTTGCTCAGCTTTTCCACCTTGGGAGGGTTGCCAGTGCTGAGGCACTTAGTGATTGGGCAGTTCAGCGACGAAAATACAGTGTGATAGAATAAACAGTGTATACTCGAGGAATAGAGTGCGCACTTATTCGGGGGATGGATGCACAGAGAAAGCATGCACGGCATGGGAAAGTCCAGCACGGACACCCGGAAAGAATGGGAAGATCAGACCAAAGGGGGCTAGAGGCAGAAGATCACGCAACCAGGAGGTCAGGAGTGGGATGCCTTCAATGGTCTTTGCTAGCTGTGCGGGCGTGAGCCATCGCCAAGGCCAATGCCTCAGGCACTGTTTTGCACTGTCAAGCTGTGCCTCAGGCACTGGATTATCATGTCACACTGTTCCCCGAGCACCGCTTTGTCCTGCCAGCGTGCCTTAAGCGCAAGGCCCCGCACACCTGTGCCTCTGATCACCTAAATACTCCATATCGTGCTGCTGATTCCCAGATTGATGTTTCTCCCCTGGTGGAAACCTCCTCCCCAGTTCTCAAATTCGGAATTTCTTTCGTCCCGGACAGCTGCGAACTGAAACTGGGATGCATAAGCGACTGCCAACGACTGTCAGGCACATACCCCACCCTGGGTCCCCTCCATGGGAATCCAATGTGGCAACCGGATAGGGGGATTCTCCTAAGGGGACAAACTCCGCAATTTGGGGATCAGTCATGGCGGCAGTATGGGTATGCATACCCATACTGATGCATACCTTCACTGCCATTACACATATGTGAGGTCACACACGACCGCACAACCAAGCAGTGTTGCATCCCCAAAAATGGGACCCTTCTCCCCTTACCTTACATTGTTGCCTTGTGCAGTCGCAGCTCGGCGACGCAGCGTTCAGGGGTCTTGCACTTAATTACTGGCAATATGGATATGCATAGATGTTTGGTCACATTTGTAGTGGGCTTTGCTGAACTCGAGTATGCTGTGTGACACCTTTGTGTGCTTCACTGCTGTTGACCACACAATATCTACGAATCAAACGCAAGATAGAACCAGGATAGAAATCCCCCATTTGAGAACCAACCACACAGGGGATCCTCCCAGGCATGCAAGCCCATTACAGTAGTGGCCAGGATTTATGCCTCGGTGCAATCTAAGCAGGAAGCAGTGCTGCTTACATGGGGCCGGGTCCCAGCTAATTCTGGGCAGTGCGTGATAGGGTCACTGCCCGATGGAACAACCGGGTAGCTGGGCGCCATTGTGCCACCCTGGAGATGCGGTAGGACAGATGCGCGCGTATGCGAAATTGGACAGAAATGCAGATGAATTCATACATTGCAAATTGCTGATTGTAATGGAAAGTGATGCAGATTTGTTGTCGTTTGTTGTAGGGTATTGTTATGTGACAAACAATTTAACGATAAGCTGTATGTGCAAAATGGGTATGACACCAAGGGCTTTTTGCCCTCCAAAAGCACCGTCTTGTGCTTTAAGGCTTGCACTGACATGCCGCCTTGTTTTGGTTTTTGGAGTTTGCATCCAAAGGCATGCCTGGGTTTGAGCAGTTTTGCTCACATTAGTGTCTATCCATGGTTGGACAGGATTTGCTGACAAAGGTATTTTTCTGACGACTTCTGTTTTGAGTCCACTTTGCATTTTCTTACAGTGTGGCTCAATTTAACTCTTTGAACTTGGAGTGCACTACGCGAACACATACAGCCGTAAACCCCCAAACCCTCGGCGCCGTAAAAAATGCACTCTTTTTGAAAACATGCACACGACAGGGCTTGAACCCCCCAGATCGCAAATGTATGACCAATGAAAATTTTACGGTGCCAGCGCCACAAACATTGACGAATCTCGGTCAAATTTTGCATTTTCTCTACACCGAGTTGTATCTGAAAAACACAGTTCCAGCAACGGTTTAAAACTAGTAGCGCAGGATCTGGACCTTGTTCAGATATGCTACGTCGGGTCATTGGCAACCCTAGGGGAATGTGTAAAAGCAGATCCACAAGAAGACATATCGCTATAAGTTGCATCTTCCAGACAATTTAAAAGACATCTCCCTAATTGGACAATTGCATGTGTGCAGCAATCGTGTGTGTGTGTGGTCTAGCTGAATGCTTTTCTTTGATCAGAGGATACTAACCACAAAACGATTGCATCGAGTGGCAGTGGTTCGTGTACAGGTGAAATGATCAGCAACAATTGACCACCAATCCAACAATCCAACGGCGAGCACCACCGGCGAGCACCAACGACGATCATAAAGCACTCCCGTGGGCACGCAATGGGGCCCTTCGCATACAACCAATTTCCAAAATCACATCAATCTCTGGAAGTGCTTCATCAACGCATGCAGCGCAGTCATTCAAGCAGAAACTCGCGAAAATACTTTGATACCACTGACCTGGAAATTAATATACAGGGAAATAATCCTATGTGCAGCTGCAGCCGGAGGCAGGTGAAAGCTGCACAGTAGGCGATGCCGTCAAAACTTCTGTTTGGCTGGGGCACCAGTCAAGTAGTAAAGTGTAGATTGCAGTATGCAAAATACTATGAGAATGCTTTGCAACGCCTTTAGTCTGGGTCAATACTTGAGTAGGGTCAGGGCCAAAGCTAAAAGGACCCGAGTGCCGGGCACCAACCGGCACAAAATGACGGTGCCCGCTGTTCACAAACGACCAACCAATAACTTTCGGGATAATAACATAAAGCCGCCTGAGCAGATTTACAATGGATCTGGAACCAAGTGGTGGTTTCACATCGACTCTTCGAGACGGACCACAGGGTCAAGCTCAGGGCTAATCTGCGAGGAGCTGGGAGGGCTGACAGGTTCAACACCGCAGGGAAGGGCCAGGCTCCTGTGGTACACCTTTTGACGTTGTGTGTCGTCGCAAACGCTGGCCCGTCGTCCTCGAAGGCTTTGTTTTGGACGCATTCAACAGGATTATGGGGGGGGAGGGGTCCAGAGCCACATGTGGTGTGGCCCAACACTTTTGTTTGTGACCCTCCCTCCCAGATCCGACATCTATCCTTCCGTTTTTTCATGTCAGGGATCATCGGGGGTATCGGATCTAAAGGATTGGGGGTGAGGGTTAGAAATCTGACGGTGACAGCAAAATATGAGGCTGGCTTGGCATATCAGTGGTGAGTGTATCACATTGCAGTGTCCTGGTTGTTGGGTAGCGGAATACCAAATATATGGACGGAACACATCACTGTTGCATGACTCATTCGGGGTCTGAAGGGTAGGGTGAACAAGGGCCAAATACATGTTTATGTTTCAATATCGCTCGTGCTTCTGAATGTCAGTGCCAACGATCTTGTCTACACCTTTTGCCGAAACATTGATCCTCGAGACCTCTGGGCAATGGCTCTTGTCAATTTCAGGATTGGTCCCTCGGCGACTTTTATCAATATGCAGTTGGGGCTCGGCCCGGGGCTGAGTCATGTCGTGGGTCAGGATCTGGACCCAATGCTGTGGGGGATGGTAAGCGGTGTGGGCTATGGTCAGGGTTGCAAGCAAACAAGGAGAAAATGTGTGATGACATAAAATCTGACGTCGTCTCTGCCAGAATTCTGCCATTCAGAAATGCGAGTCTGCGTTCCAACCGCCGAGAGTACTCTACCACAGCAGCAGCGTTTGTAACCGCAAGGCAGCTGAGCTGTCTCTCTGTAGCCATGTTCGCCAACAGGCCACAAGACAGTAACTCTCTCTATTTTCATTTTGAAACTCCTTTTCCCCCACCTTTTCTGTCTCAGGCATTCATGATGCTACTGCTGGAAACAAAGTGTAGAGTTAGTTTGGCTGCTTGCAGTGATGTTTTCCAGGGGATCGGTCTTATTAAGTGCCCACCCCCTTCACTCCTGCAATCCTAACAATACACCTTCCCCTGCACATACACACACCACCGGGGAAGAGAAATCTACCCTCAGCCTTACCACACACGTCCAACTCTTTAGACACTTACCCGAAGGTCTGGGGTCAAACATATCACGTACACGGCGTGCCGTTCACAAAAGAGCTCCCGAACCATCCAATGGCTGTGCTGTGCGCCCTACTCCAAAACGCGAACTTTGTTGACTCATGCATCGCACCCCAGAACACCATCATCACATCATTGCAACCAATCTCAGCTCTGCGAAGCTGCATTATGCACAGGCTGGTATATGTGTGTGCACGTTCGGGCCTGCAAACTTGATTCTAATCGACGGGGGTTGAGTAGTCAGTGCTGTTGTACACGCGTCAGAAATTCCGATGGTGTCCGCGGAGACGTTCCTGGGTCCCATTTCACCCATTTTTTGCCAGTTCTGAAATTCTTCACCTAATTTCCACGCCCATCTTCGCCCCATTTTCTCCATATCCCTAATTCCATTCTTCCCAACTTCTTTACTGGACTAACATGTTCCTGGTGATGTTCCAGATCTGGGCGCACCTGAGTATGGGGATTAGCACAACATCAGGAAGAACTACCATAAGCCAAGCAGGAACTCTGCCTTGACAAGAAAGCTTCGATACGCAATGCGCACGGAACAGGATGCAGCAGAAGAGCAAAGCCCCAGGTGCACACAGGGGTCCCATACGCAAGCGCGCACGCAGGCCAACCTAACTGCCCACGACACAAAAATATCCGAAAAAACAGAGCAACACCATCAGCACGACCGGGCAACCCCTAACTGCAGCCGATCGGATCTGATCGAATTCATGCTTGTTCTCGACCACTTCCCCATGTGCTCTGACTTTGAACACGAACAGCAGATACCGACGTTCGTCGTGAACATGGAGGTTGATATTGATGGCCGCAGAGGGACCCTCTGGAGCATTGATCCATACTGGCGAACTCGTGGTCTGGGTCATGAATGCCGGCTTCAGGTTGTATGCAGTGCCATGCACCTCAAGGCGCAAATCGCCAATAAGAGGACCCGGGGAACCCGGGACGCTGCAATTCGGGAAGAAGCTGACATATCCCCAAACCTTGACTGGAATCTGTTGACAAGCGGTCATCGACTGCGAGCAGACAGAACGCACTTTGGTTGTTGCCCATTGCACGTCAAATTGATCCTCGGGCTCATTTTCCACTCTGCCCAGTTGCGCGGTGTGGTGACGTGTCGTGACCCTGCCTCCTCCGGCTCATGTTGGCCTCTCAGAATGCGAAGCCTGTGGTTCAATTAGGGGGCGATCAGTATATGTTGTGGGGGGTGGGGGGCTGAAAGCGCTGGGCTGCCTCAACGGAATGTAAATTGCCCTCACTGACACTGGTGGGCAGCATCTGGGCTGTCTCCTTAAACGAGGCCCAAAACGGTCACCCATCTTCCTCGTTGTTTCACGGTGCCACACAAGCCGCTCTTTTTGACCATCGGCGGCGGGTTTGGTGTCGTCCCCGAGCTCTCTGAGGGTGAGGGGCACGGCATCATTGATAAAGGCCCAATGTCCAAAAGCTCGGTTCTGGTTAGACCTCCTGCCTTCTGTCATCCTGCCGAGAGGCGAAGTAAGAAATGGCGTACTTGTGTTGATGTGTACTGTTGCGTGTGTCCGTTATCGGAGGACCCACCTTCAAGGCGCCTGTCCCCAAAGCAGTGCCGGGATCCACCGATGCCTGTGTTCGGCCGCTCCTGTCACAGGGGTGTTATTACAGTGCAGCTGGGGAAGGGGGCCCTCGGGACAGACAATGCACGTGGACACAAAACACACCAAACTGTCCAGAATTGCGTCGAACTGGTGCGCCTGGTTCTCAAGAGGGCAGCGCAATCCGGTATGATTGACGTTTACTGGAACCACATGCACGGAATGAAAATTCGTGGCTCGGATGCCGCGATCCACATCAGGATGCATCTGCTGATATGGCCGTGCCACTAGGGGTGTCAAATTGCTCTGCCGACAGTGACAACGGACAGGTGTGGAGCGTGCATCGACAGGGGTGTGTGACCGCCGAGTCCACACCGGAGAACACCCTCGCGAAAAATCACAACACAAAACTCGGTACCCGCGCATGAGAATGGGTTCTCTGTTTCCCTCTCTCTTTCGCTCGCTTGCTCGCTTTACGAGTGGCTTATGAACGACGTGGAGGCGCTGACCACTACGTGAGGCGGACGACCCTCAGATAACCCAAAATAACATCACGTAACATTAGTTGTGCGCCTCCGGGTTGTTTACATTGTGTCAGCCTAAACTCAATCCCGAAGGGAAGGTAGCTGTGCACGTGCGCATACCGGGAAATCCTGCGGGCGGAGGTCCAGAAACATTGTATCGCACTGCACGATGGGTACCACCGCCCACAACACGCACAATAGTAGATACATCACCAACCCCACAAGCAACGCGCCGAGACGGAACCACGCGGACAAGTACTCCAACCTCCGCGACGTGGGCTCGGGGTTCGGACAGCCCTCCTCACCGATGTGATTGTTGGCGCTACTACTAGCCACCGCGTCGGAGGATGGCCCTGCGGGTGCACACCGGCCCTGGTTGTCCTCCACAACGTGCATTTCCACATGAGTCCCCTTTAGCATCAACCCTGTCGACTGCACTTTCTGCGAAGGGGCACAGTCGGGGTCCGGGTCCGGGTCCGGGTCCGGATCCGGATCCGGGTCCGGGTGCGGGTCCGCATTCGGGTCCGCATCCGCGTCCGGGTCCAGGTTCCGGTTGGGGTTGGACTGTGGAGAGGTGCGAGAATGCCGATTCCCTTGTGTCTCGGCAAGCGGCTCATGTCGGGGGCGGCGACCCGTGAGGGCTGCGGAGCTGTATGTGCCAAAAAAGTCTTGGACGGTGTCCATAACGCCAGTTGCACTAGCCCAATTTGGACGATGGAAGTGCTCCCTAGCGCCAGTGTACACCCATCGCTTCATGGGCTGGCCAGCCAATACCATGCAGAGAAACATCACTGTCATGATCAAGGTGTATATAACGGGCGCGTTCACCTATAGAAATTGCCACGATGTCATGCAAGGTTGTAGGGGACGCGCCGTGCACAAACACACCATGCTTAATGCTGAAGAATGCGACTTGGACAACGACCGTTCCTATCCCCACGTAGTCCCCACCCACCCGGCCCCGCCCTTATTCTATCTTCATCTTCCTTTCTCATTTCCAATTTCTCACCTCCCTCCCATTTCCTCTTCGCGCGTATGCATGGGCAAATGGACCGGCTGATACGCGGAGTTCCCCCGTGTTCCCCGTCTTGCCCATGGTCACGTACAAGGGTACCGTGCGGGCCGCTCTCAACCCAAGCGCGGTGAGGTACAACGGGCAAGCAAGCAATGCACACGTCAGGTTGCACACACGAGCAAACGCGCACCTGTGTCAATTGAAGAACAACGGTGCCATACGCGAAGACGAATGCAATGCGGGGGACCAATAGTGTGTTGGCTGAAATACACGAGGGGTGGCTATGCCGGAACCACCAACCGCTTGACAACAATTGGGCCACTTGGACGACGTACAAGATGGAGTAGAGGAGCCAACTAATCAAGTGAGAAGGGGCGGTGCGAGGGGCCTACGAAAGCGGGAGACAAGGCTGAGGTAAAGGCGGAAAATCGTGGCGATTACTGTTGCTCTTGAGACGGATTCTCGTGCGAAAAGTGTTCACTCGCGTTTTCACTATCTCGACGGCATCGGATTCCCCGAAGAATCCGAAGCAATGGCGACAATCCCAGGCATATCATGAGATCAACACCAAGCCGATCACAAATACTAGAGAATGCGAGCATAAACGACCTGGTGAAGTTCATGGCACCATCCAACATTGCTCCGCATACGCAACTACATGTGAGCAATGCAACGCTCACCACAAACACGCACACGTCCACCCCTTTTCGCATGTCTCGGAGTACATCGCACAAGCTTATAACCCAAAATAGGAAATACAATGGAAACAAGTGCAAACCCATCAACGTGCTGTTCTCATCCACGAAGCATTTCGGCCATTCCGCAACGCCTAAGGACAACAGTACATGGGGGTCATGCGGCACGACTGACGCAACGGCTCTCAAGCCGTTTTGCCTTATGTCACCCCGAAGGATTAGAGGTCTACCTAAGCACATGGTGCGCAAAATTGCGGTTGATCGGTGAATCACAACGCGGGCAGAAAGCATTGGATCGTCACTGGACAATGGTAGAGCCCGCACACAGGGTTCCCCAAAGTCCCCCAACATCGGCGACTGTCATTGAGAGGCGAGGTATTCCTTCTTTTCACGTTGAACATACAATCCGCAAACAACGATAAGTGCCGTGTTAGGGTGCGGCGGTGGCGTAGCGGGGTAGCACTCAGATAGCATCACACCTTCGCGTCCCATACTTTCGACTACACAATTTGACTATGGTCAAGCATGAACGAGGAAGAAAACAAGGATGTACGACTTCTATCCAAATCTCAACAGGGGAAATCAAAAACCCATTCGCTATAGAGGACACAAAAGGATTCAAGGCGTGCATAGGCACGCATGCACAATGTGTTCGCCATTCGTACATGTGGGTTGTCGACTAGGCAATGTGATGGTACAAGCGTGGTATTTTCATGCACATGTGCGTCCGGTGTCCAAGTGGCGGGCCTTCTTGTCCGGTCCTGTCCTCGTTGCTCATGCATAGTAGGCCCGCTTGTGTTTGTGTCCCTACATTCATAGCGTGGAAATTGCCCAAACTAGTTGCCATGGAAGACTCCTACAATTAAAGATTTACACGGCGGAGTTTCCAAGGGAATGTTTGAACAGGCCCTCCCGCCAACACGATGCGGAGCAATTCTTCCTTGTAGTAGGCGACATCGTGTAGGATGCACATGGGTTCAGTCGCATAGAAGATGTACCATGGGCAACTATTTCCGCGCTGTGAGTGAGCGCAAAGTTTGTTGTGCATTCAACGAAAAATGGTCCGGGTAGCGGTTGCAACGGCGAATGGGGTTTGGATGATATGCTACCTGTATTTTGTCCTTCGGCATCAAAGGGTGCTGGAAAGATGGAGGGCTTACCTCCAAGTGGGTTTCCTATGTCCAACATTGCTCAAGGTTACGGAGGATTGGAGCTTCCGCCCCGTGCTTTGCACCATTACCAACTCGTTTTGGGGCCCTTCCTCCCATGAAATTGGTAGTTTTGTGGGAGTCAAGATTGGTAGTGTACTACGGCCTCCGTGGCACAACCCCTTGGACGCCCCCTCCCCCCCCCTTAGCAGCACGGCACGGCACGGCACAGGGCGGCACAAGCCGTTTACCCCCCCCCCCCCCCCGCAGCCGTACCCCCCCGGACCCTACCGAAAATCGGCCCTTAAAATCGACCGAAATGAAGTGTTGCACACATACACTGGGCCCCTCGGGCCCAATGTAATTTTTTTTTGTTGTTTACCCCTTGCCTCGGGCCCAAAGTAGTGCGCAAAGTAGTCGTTGCATGCATGTTGTTATTTCCCGGTGCCCTCTGGATGGTTGCGAATCACAACACAACAAAACACGACGTAGCACAAGAAATTAATAAGCAATGCCACTACGTTCATGTAAGATCGCATGGTAATGAATGGATCCAACACAACACAAATGCAATACAAAAAAAAAACGAACAACACCACACACCACAACACAACACACCAAAACACAACAGAACAAAACACAACGGAGCACAATAATAAGCAATGTCACTACGTTCTTGCAAGATCGCACGACAAATGACTTATTCAAACTTAAGCGCAATGTGATGTATTCTGACATGCATGCAAAGGTAGCACAATTCAACCATGACATGATGTGGAAACAAAAGAACCAATTCAGTTCCACTAAGCATAGCTTGCATTCATAGTAAATCACAAAAATCAAAACGCAAGTTCAGATGAGGCAAAAGAAGCAACTGCACAACAACATGCCAACTCAGTCCTTATTCACTTCCATGACTGGCCTTCCTTTATTTGGTACGAACACCACGGCACGGTGCGGCACAGACCATTTACGCCCCCCCCCCCTCCCTATAGGCGTTACGGCACGGCACGGCACGGCACATGCCGTTTACGCCCCCGCCTCCCCCCCCCAACCGTACGGCACGTAGAAAAGACTCGGATGTCCTATTGGAAAATAACACGTCCCGATTCCCGTCCTCGTCGGCTTTGTCTCTGTGCTTGCGATTACCCCAACGACACCACCCATAACGACTCGAAAGATTCGGAGAACGATCAATCCTCAAATTTGAATCTACAAAGACGATGTATTTCCACATTCTCGTACACTCTGGCTGGACTCATGGCTAGTCCGAGTAGGGACGCAGGTGAAGGGAAGGAGAGGCACAAATCATCACCAAACTCGACCGACCCTTCACAATTCCAAGGAGGGGGTACTTTACTAAAAGTGTTAACTAGGGGCGAGATTTCAGGGTAGAGGGGGAGCTAGGTGGGTATTTGGCTTAAGCCAGTCCGGCGATGGCTTAAGCCAGTCCGGCGCCTGGCTTAAGCCGCGGCGCCGCGGCTTAAGCCAGCCGGCGCCGCGGCTTAAGCCAGATTTGAGCCGCGGCGCCGCGCCTGTTCAGCCGCTGAAGTACCACAGACGAAAAATGAGAACGCAAAAGAATTTAACAGAAATTACGGTGCAAAATGGTTAACGCATTCATATTAAACTATGAATGATTGTTTTTCGACGAATATACCCTTGATTGGACGACGTAACCATAACTTGACACCATTATTTGAAATTTTGGAGATACATTCATCAAGTCACAAGGACCATTGGGCAATGATACATACCGAGTTTCGCAGCCGAACCATGCATGTACAAGGAGTTATTTGAGGTCGTTTTTTTTTGCATTTTGTGCTTGTTATGTGTTGTATCTTTGATATTTAGACCACATGGAGGGCCCAGGAGGTCAAGGAGTCATTGAGGAAGAAGTGGAGTATGAGTCCTCGGATGATGATGAGCCCATCAAGCAACAACGGGTAGGAACCGAGGCAATGCAACGGCCGCAGTACCAAAACCCCGCAATTTGTTAAGCCAATAGACAAGATGACCCGGGACAAGCTTGGTGAAAAACAAAAGATGCTGAGACCTGATTTTGTGGTGCCCCACACCAACCTCAATACCAACATGCGTAATGATCCGTGAGTGCCACAGAATATTTGCATTCCAAGAAGCAATGTGTCACACGCCTCAAGTGGAATGATTCCGAGAAGGCATTGTTTTCTATCCTTGCTCCTCGCTTTCCAAAAGGTGACTCGGTAGATTTTCCTGCCATGATACTTCTCTGGAACAATGTTCTCAGGGCGGATGGTTGGTTTGAGGGTTTGCAGTATGACTTGAATCCATGTGATCGTGTAGCACTCAAGAACCACCATGATTATCGGAACACGAAACAGGCACAGCAAGTTACCCCAGCAGAGGTGCAAGATATGACACAACCGGTTGCCCAACAAGCCACTCAACCCCCACCTCCTCCCAATCCCACACCATCATCCACACAAGCTCCCGCACAAGTTGCAAGTGATATGCTTTTGATGATTCAGCGGGTTGATACTCACTTGGCTCAGTTGTATGCTCGGACTGCATGTGGTGAACAACTTTCGCCAGCTGAGTTGCATCAGTGTAAGCAGCTTTTGGAGTGGCGGGCTCAAGTGTCGAAGAACTAAGGACATTTCAAATTTCATGTCTGAGTTTTATGTTCCATAACTTCAGGGTTTGCCTGTGTGAGGTTGGGTTTGCCACTGCTGAGGTCCGAGTCAAGTCACAAAACCCCTCCCCCATCTCCCCCAAAAATATACCCATATGAGCTTTTTGGGTCCCCAAGATATACCCATATGAGGGTTTTTCCTTCCACCACTTTTAGGATACCCACCTAGCTCCCCCGGTACCAGATTTCAGGACGATAATCGTTAACTCCGTCTCGCGGGGGAGTTAACGATTATCGTCCTGAAATCTGGAGGGACCGAGCGGGAGTTAACGATTATCGTCCTGAAATCTGGGCCAACTGCCAATTCACCCGGGTGACCAATCAATAAAACTGGCTTTTCGAGCCGGTTCCAATGAGCCTATTGGGAAGAATTTTCATTTTTTAACCGAAAACACTGTTGTCGTAACCGGAAATAACCACGGCTGTCAATGACATCGTCATGACAAGAGGAATAAATCACAAAATAACTTAGGGAAGGACACAGTTGTCTCTGAGGACATTTTGCTTGAGGCACAGGAATCCCTAAGTAAGGGCAGCAATGTTTCCGAAGACATTCTGGCTGAGGGTAGTGTTGCTTCGTGTGGCTTTGTATGTGGCTGAGTCTGTGGATGTCCTTGCTAATGACCCTGTGGTTGTTTCCTCGGACTCGGAGTGGGATTATG
Organism: Eutreptiella sp. 'Long Island Sound 2002'; assembly: GCA_964036045.1. NCBI lineage: Eukaryota > Euglenozoa > Euglenophyceae > Eutreptiales > Eutreptiaceae > Eutreptiella > Eutreptiella sp. 'Long Island Sound 2002'. Next base: position 40,052,478 of record OZ038391.1, on the reverse strand, counting down.
AGGAGCGCCCATTGACACAGCTTTTTCTCAAAAGGTCCCTTGAGGAGGCTAGGGAAAGCTATTGTGCAGCCACTTGGGCAGCTCCCGCAACACCAGCAGATTGCCCTGTGAATTAGGACTTGTGCAATGCTCCTCAGCCGTTTGGAAAAATGCGGCGACCGCGCCTTCCTCCTCGGAACATTCCTCGCGAGAAAGTCTGCTACAAGTGTTCTAGGGAAATTTTTGTTTAACGGCCTTTGCGTGGTGGTAAGCGGATTTCTTGCCATGCTTGCAATGCCCCTTTTCATGAAAAATGCTTCCACGGCTCTGTTTTGAAGCCAGAGGATGGGGTGGGCCCTTGTTGTCTCGAGGCACAGTGGTATGCCCATCAATCTTTCTATATATCTATCTGTAAAAATTGACATGTGTATTGTTGCATGTTGTTGTATTGTGGGACTTTTTTTTCCCATACGGGTTTTTTTTTCATGCCCAATGTGGTTTTCAAGCGTTCACTCACTTTGCTTTGCCTTGCACGTGCTTGAGGAGGGATGGGGCATGTGGCGCTGATATGGAGTTAACGATTATCGTCCTCAAATCACGGCCCGTTCGCTTCGCTCCTACAGGGCCGTGATTTCAGGACGATAATCGTTAACACTGAACGATTATGTAATAGTATGGGGAAACACTGTACGGGGACAAAAATGGGCCGCAAGAAGGAAAAGGAGGAATTGGCAATGCGTTAGAGACTATCAAAAGAATGATTTGCGGGATGTAAATTGGGTATAGAAAGAGGATTTGAGGGATGGTTTGCAAAGGATTTGGGGGATTTCTAGCAGGATTTGGGGTCAATTTCTAGCACGAAAAAAGAAGGTTTGAATGGGATTTGGAGAAGATTTGCACGATGTCCAAGGGGAGTTTTGGAGAGGATTTGGCGAGGCTTCAGGAGGAAAATGACATGCAAATTGACACCAAACATCCCCATGAAGTGAAGTCACCTAACACTCGGGACGAACTTCACTATGTGAGCATTGCATGCATGCAAGGCAGGGCACAATTGTACACAACTAGGAGCACGAAGCGAATAGAAGGCATAACTCGGAAAAATTGACACTCGGAGGGGGGGGTGAACCAGCCTATGGGCCATACACTTCATAAATGTCTCGCGGACATTATCCCATCAAAAGTATCATCGAAAGAAGTGCCTAGGTGGGCTGGAAGATGTGGGTGGAGGTTGAGTGGGTGGAGGTTGAGTGAGTGGAGGTTGAGTGGGTTGAATGGTTGGCTGTTGTTGTGCGAGTTGAGGAGTTAGGGGTTCCAGCTTTTGTTGTTGTGGTGGGGGTAGTGCTACAAATTGTTGTCGTAGTAGTTGTTGTTGTGGCCATAGGTATTCTACTCGTCGTTGCAATTGTCGTCGCAGTAAGGCTAGTTGTTGGAGATGCTGTGTGTGTTGTTCTCCTTGGTTGTTGCCTTGCTGTTGATTTGCGGGTTGCGGTGCTGGTGGTTGCGTTCGTTGTTGTACTACTTGTTCTTCTAGTGCCACGAAATTTGAGAAAATTAGTTACCCAATACCCTTATTTCAAGCAGTAATTATTTTTACCCGCTAATCCACGCGGGAGAGTTGGAATTAATGAGGCAGGTAGCCAAAGATACATGCAGTATTTGGATGATGACTCTGACTTTCTTTCGGATGATCACATCCACACCCAACCTTTACCGAGAGGTAAGGGGAGAAAGTTTGATGCAGATGCCTTGCCTCAGATGGCAAAGTGCGGTGTCGAACAACTGCAAGCTACCTCACAAAGGAGCGGTCATTGCCTCTGGTTTCAGTGTCTCAAAGGTAGTGTTGTTTAAAAGGCTCGATGGGCTTGATATGGACGGCCAGCCTGACAAATGGTGGAAGAAGTCTGAGCATTCGTGGAAGGAAGCACATATCGGAAGTGGGAGAGTGCACAAGATCATGCATTTCGGTACCGCAAGAAAAAAAGGTGCAGACCAAACGGAGGACACAACAAGAGGGCGATGTTAAAGCCCGACGGTGCACGCAAGCAGCAACAATGGCACGCATCAATTAGATGGGACCCGCGCACATGATGCGGCAACGAAGCCGTGAACAAAACCACCAGCATGGACTAAATCGCAAGGCGCGCCATATGGGTTACAGCCGGAATAAGGATCAACTGGTAATAATCCGCAACTTGAAAAGGTTGCGAGGATCACAGATGACCTGACGCAGTGCAAGATGTAGCACGGCTGTGGCCGGTGAGCACGCTGAGGAATTTTGCTGTTCAACTTTTTGGATCTTTTATTCTCACTTACATTCCGTTCTACGTAAATCCAAGATTTCACACCGGCAGAACATTCAAAGAAACGTTTGAAATGAAAATTCGCAAACTAAAAGTTACTTAGGTGTTCGAATGAACCCGGTATTCTGCCCAAAGTCGGCAGCTTGCGTAAGGTCGCGCGTGTATCTTTTTATTCCTGAACGTTATGGATGCGTTTTTTCAGTAATCTGATCAGAATTTCAATAGTTCTCATTGTGATCTTAAATTGCCGTCGTCTGCTTGCTTTCTGGGTGCCGCGTGATTTGTGCTACCACAGTATATTGTGTCCTCTATGTAGATTTAGTGAAAGATTCAACTTGGTCACTGTCCGTGCTTGTAAGAGTTCCGGGCCATAACTTTTCAGATCCCCAACTGTCAGCTTGTGCGGTCCCTCCCGATTGACAATATGGTTGGCCGTGCATGATCTTCTAACCTCCATCAAGCCATGGCGCGAAAAAGTGACACGTGACAATTCAGGTACTAACCGCGTTGGAGGGACTGTTTTTCGGTACATGATGGGATGCGCGCGGCGTTCGATAGGAATCAAAACACTTGTATGGTGCCAATTGCGGCTTAGTTCATAGGGAACCGAAGCCAATATGAGGCCAATTTAAATGTCATTGAGGATTACCCTCATGGAGGAGTGCATGATCTGTGTGAGCACACACCTGGCTTCCAAGGAATGTCGGTACATAACATATTGTAGGCTGCGGTTGGAGCACCTTCCGGAGGAGAATGGTAGGAAGTTCGCAGCGGCAAAGAGCAAGAAAAGGGATGGTAAGATATTGGCACGCTTGTTGAATGCCTCTTTGGTCCCTAAGGACACATCTTCTATTACGGTGGATGTTCTGAATGGTGCAACCAAGTTGCTGCGCCGTAGACAGCCTGGGTGGCTGATTTCTTGAGGTTGAACGTCCACCGGGACCAATTGTTGGCACAATTGAAGGAGTGGGTGGTGGACGCCGTTGTCATGTGAGGACCACATGCTTTTGTTGTGCGTTTATGCCTTTTGCAAGGGAGGGAGGAGTGGTTCTATGTGAGATTTGGGCTCATGAAGGTAGACAAGTGTGCAGAAAAACCGATCCAAAAATGCCCAGAAATCGGCTCCAAAGATGTCTGGTTTAGGATTTGTGACATCCCTATTGTTGGGGCTCTGTCTTTTTTTGCCACTGTGGATCTTTTGCCTGTGTGCTCGTGTTGATTGACTTGTTTGTGACTGTCCGCTTTTATGTGATGTCCCGTCAACATGGTCCTAACCGTAACCTTGTACATGAATGGTATGAAATTTTCCGGTATTCATTCAATTGGCTTGTTATGGTTATTTCCGAACACCTGTTATATACGGGGAGGTTTACAATGAAACAGGAAGCTTTCACGCTCTTTTGGAGTCTGCACACCGTCAAAAACACAAATGTTGCCACCTCTAGCCTTGTTTTCTTGCATGGAAATGGTTTAATAACATTGGCAAAAAGCGTTTTCTAAAAATAGTTCATGGTCACAAGGTTGGGGCCATCGAAAATCTGCATCATGTGATGCATGAGTTGACTGAAAGGATAACCCAAAAACTAGTGGGTACCACACATGCACAGGGTGCTGCACATGAGCCCATCTCGCTTAGCTGACATGGGCATTGACAGCGCCACTTTGGACATGAGGCAGCAATTGGTGGCAACACTATCTGGTCCCCTCGGGGGCCCATTCATGCACACCATGGGGCATGCACGAGTGGGGCACAGGAATTCATGCGGCGCCCCACTCAAGGCCTCCTTACCATCCATTTGCATTCCTTTTTGCCATTGACCAAATGATGAAATGATATGCTAGGCTTGGGGAGGAGGTGCGTAGCGCCCCCGTGCTCAAGCCTAGCCATGTAACTTACATCAAATTTGGCCATTTTCGTGGGATTGCTTGATATCTTTGAGAAAAAATTGCTTTTACACGAGTAACAAGGGCCCCGGTATGTGCTTCAAAGATGCCTTTTCCTTGCCTCATGCCCGGTTATATTCCTTCGCCCTGAGTGGTCAATTTCATGCTTCAACAATCCTGCATTGTCTCCAAAATCTTGTCCTTTCTCAATGGAAGTTGCAATCCACTTTTTCGTACCGATCTGCCTCATCGCTGAACGACTGCAGGGAACAAAGGAGGGTGGATGGAGGAAAGCAAAGGCGAATCATTTTGGACAAGACAACGAAGGAAGATTTGAGGGCTTTGGTATTGCTGGGCAATCATGCAAATGCATCAAAGTTGAGTCCTATCAGGGAAGCATACCCCGGGCAAAAACATTTACACAAAAGTGCAGCATAACCGTGTGTGGAAGGCTCAGTGTCGGCACAACACGTCTCTGGAGATGGTCCCTCTGCTACGAAGGATAGTCCAAGAAAGAAATCAAAACGTCATCATTCACAACAAAGGCGGTGCACACTCTCCTTGCCTTCTACGTGCCACCTTTCCGGTGACCTGTTCCTCTTCTATGGTGCGCTTCAACACCCTATGAGTCTTCGGCTGTAAACAGGGAGGCCCGCCAACGGTGCACAACAATGGCAATTTGTGTTTTTGGGGCTTGGTTCACACCCGTGTTGTGACTTGCCTTCTTCTTCCCCTGCATGTTCATCGTGGGGAGTCATCGAGCCTCATTAATAGAATTCTATGTTTGTGTATGGGTGTATGTATGTATTGTGCATGTGCCATCCATGCGACGCAAGGAAGGCTCGGTATTGTCATGTTGTTTCACACTCAAGCCGCCGAAGTGAGGAGGGTGCCCTTATTGTGGGTGATTGAAATGGGCCTTAATGAGGCGAGTAAACAATGGTAGAGTCATGACAATTGCAGGGTTCCAATGTTAGAGCCTTTGATAAGGTAACCGTTCAATGATGAGGTCCAGGATGGTTGAATGCAATCGAATACGTTGCCTATCTATTTGTCTTTTTCGGAAGTTCGGTCTATTGTGGACCTGCAGCTAAGTATCATACAGGAGGACACACTGTTGATCACAGAGCTAGAGAACATGCTGCGGCAATCCCCTGGCCAGCAGGCAGTCACATAAAAGGGATATCACCCACTTGTCCTCCTCTTTGTCCTTTTCTACCTCTGTGTCTTCTGAGAATTCCTGTTCTTCTTTTTCTAGAGATGGTAATGTAGACAATGCTATCGAGTCTTGGGAGATGCACCCAATTTTAGGGGACTCCTCTGATCCTTGTTGGCCACACACCCGCTCATGCGCCGTGGGACCCTTGCAAGTTTGTACAAGTGAGGACGCAATGCCTGACCTGTGCCCGGTAGACTGTGATAGTGATGATAGTTCTTGTTTTAACGCACGCGATGATGCGATGAGTTCCCCCGTTCATACGATACCTCAAGCCGCTGAATACCATGCGTGTCACCAGAATTCCTTTCTTGAAGCCGGTCAACACCCTGAGGTGCTACCTAATGCTGAAAGGTGGGTCGGGACGAAACTCAGTGACCCAAACTTCACTACGAAAGTGTGGCTGACAGTGCTGAAAGATAGGATGGTGCAACAGGTGTGGCGGTCGTACCTAAATCTGCAAGGTAGATCAACTATGCGTATGCTCTTGGATCCACCAAGCGAAGTGCAGTGTGGTACACTATATAAATACTTAGACATGTGTGGGATTGTCCCTGGTGAGATACATGATGACCCGAGGACACTGAGGTTTAATGGGGGGTCGGAAGACCTTTTCTTATCCCACTTCAATGTCCGGTTTTCCATTATCTCGTCGCCGTAGGCTTCCTTTACTACTAGTTTTAGTTCAGTCGCTGATGCCGATGTTATGTTAGGTGCGCAAGCACATGACTTACAAGCCACCCTTCTTGATTGGGTAGGAAGATCAGCGAATCCTCCCTCATTGTTTTTTAGGTCAGATCTGTGGAATCCCTCTGAGCTGGACCTCCAGGTCCTGGATGAATTTCTGTTTTCTGAGGCTCCACTACGCTTGGTGGTAGCACTCAAAAGAACAGTGTCCCCCGGGTGGAGTCGATGGATTGCCAAGTGGGGTCAATTCGCCCGCGCGGAATGTTTTTGCTCTATGCCCCGGTGAAAGATGCGCCGCTTTGGACGCACGAAAGAGGCGTGGGTATGGGATGAAGGCATATGGGAATTCTTTCTACTTGAGTCTGGTAGTAAGCCTGTAGGTTTGGGGTTGGACTGGGACCAGATAGGTTCAGCCCTTTCTTCCCTGACACATAGAGCTAGAGGCTCCTGGGCGTCACCCTCCCAGCCACGCCCACTAGGCGAGCAACACGATCCAACGGTGAACCGGAGTGCAGAGTACACAGCGTTGCGGGAAAAGTGGGATCGGCTGGCCCAACATCGAGCTGAGCTGCTTAACCGTCACCATGTACCATGGGCAGAGGTTGCGTAGTCGTTGAGAGAAGCAAACATTCTACTCTCTAGCTCACCTGATCGTAAGTTGCGCAGAATTGCACGTTTGGCCTCGTTGCCGTCTGACCACGATCTGACGGTTGCTGACTGTCTCATCTATGCTGTTTGTGGCCCCCATCTGACCTACATTGGTCAGGTGGGCGCAATTAATGGCATCAGGCCACCCATTGAACATTTTAAAGAGCATATACAGAAAGGAAAGTCGATTCGTAACCACTATGCACATAAATCAGGTAGAAACACCCCTGCCAGGGTGAAACTCAGGGCAAGACCAACGATTGGGCGCATCTTTGCCAGGGTAGGCCCGCACACCTCAACTATGCTAGCCATTGAGAGGGTGATCCCGGAACGCGCTGGTGAACGAGAGAGGTTCTGGGCACGTGTGCATGCCCCGACTGTGAATGCGGTTACCCCTTTTGGTGGTATTGACCGAATTCTATGGGAAGAGATTGTAACTAAGTCGTGTGAAACACCAGAGGGGAAGTCATTGAAGGCGAAGGCCCTGTGGTTGTTAGACCATCCGAGTGCGCTGGACTGTGCCTCGCTGCTGCTGTTTTTGGTCAAGGTAGACAAACATGTAGAGTTCTCAATTTTTGAACATTTGTTCCGGCTTGCTAAAAGTTCCGCTAAGAAAGAGTGGGACATATCCTTGAAGAGACGGTTCGTAATCCGTGTCCCTTCATATGACGAGTCTGTACTGCGCTTGGTGAAAGAATTTTGTGAAAAGCATTTCCGGAAGTTTGCTGTGCCTGAGCCTCTGATTGGCTGGATGGTGCATGCACTCTCTGTCATTCCGTTTTCCACGCCGTCAGTTGCTTCTGCTATCCATGGCTCTGGGTCTACTTCGGTCCCTTTCCTTACCTCACAAGCGCTAGGGGCTGTCAATGATAGCTAGCAGTGCGCCTCATGGTCTCCCATTGATTCGTCCTTTGGGGCGTGGGTCTTGGACAGAGATTTTGACCCGGACACTTTGGTCTCTGTGCAACAAACTGTTGCTGCCTGAGTCGAGAAGCAGGCCTGCAAATGTCAACACCTACGAGCTGAGTTTCCTGCGCTGCGTAACGCCACAGGCCATTTGGTCCTGAGAAGTGACGAGCAGTGGGCGTGTCTTTTTGAACCTTTGGCTGCTGAATTTATGAGTTCCAATGCACGTAACCGCACCTTTCCTGATGCTGCTTTCGTCCATAGCAGATTTGAGGATTTCGCTAACTGCCTGAGTGATCTGCAGGTGCCGGTGTTACAGTCTGCAACCGGCTCTTTTACTTCCCAGTCGGTCCTGGTTGAAAAGCAGATCTCAGTTTTTACATCTGAAGTCTCTGCATTGACTTGGAATGCGATTGGGAGTGAATCCAGGGGTGCCACTTGGCTCACAGCTGATGCTATAGCTGCTGCACGCGATACCATATGGGATCTGCGGTTGCGAACCGGGCAATGGGACAAACAGCTGCACCGAAACTTTGGTATATGCCGTCATCTTGATGATGCTAAATGGCTAAAGAATATCATTTTCGGTTCACGTTTCTCTATCTGGGGCTGGGCACATTCTGTGACTGAAGCTAAAATTGTTGCTATGCAGCACATCCTCCATAAGGCCCTTGACAAGGGGATTATTGATGACGCCAAAAGCCTTAGGAAAATCCCTAAGCATCTGCCCACGGTATCCGACATGCAGCAGTGGTTCTTGCAATTACTGGGGAATGAAGATCTTCTAGATATTCCTGAGATAGCTGTGGTGGAAGGCACTGGGGTCGCTGTTGGTGATGCGTGCGAGTCCAACCTGTACCCCGATACGACACAACCACAAACCCCCAGTGTACCCCCGCTCTTCACGCCGTCTATTTTCTCGATTTTGAAATGGAAAACAGATGAGCTGACCACAGCGACGCTCCGGTTTCGAGACATAGTGTCCTTCAAAGGGCACCCCCTGCAGAGCTACAGCCGTGTGATGTCACGTTGCCTGCAGCTCCTAGTGAATGCCTTGATTGAGCAGTCTGAGGGTTTTGGTTTTGCATGCATGCCTGGTGTGAGAGATCAGCTGGTTGCAGCCTGTCGGTTAGGTGCGATCCCGGAACACACCCATTTGGTTGAAAAGGATATGGCAGACATGTTCTGGGAGATTCCCCTCGAGCAAGTTGTGCTATCGTTAGAATGGGCACTTGCTAGTCTAGCTAAGAAGCGTCGTTCCACTTCACTGACCTTTGCGGTATCGAAGGCCGATAAGCACCTGGACCACATTGGCTCAGCTGCTTCCAATGCTTTCCTGAATGTCACCCAGGACCTGGTGACACGGTTCGTCAGGTTTGATACCTATGATAACGTATTGTTCGTTGCGGGCCCGGTCATTTTGCGGCAAGGCCTTCGCGGTGTCCCTATTGGAGGCTTTATCTCAGCACAGTTAGCTGAGATTTGGGCTATTTGGAGAGAAGTGACAGTTTTGCACGGTGGACAGGTGCCACAGACGATACAGGACATTCACTCAGCTATTCGTCAGCCACCCCGAGATTTTGTTGATTCCCCGAAACCGGCTGACCTGCCTCTTGAGGTCCGGTGTACTTTTTCAGACAATTCGGATTTTACCATGGCCCCCCGCAATGCAGCCTGCATGATACCGTCTGGTAAGATCATGACAGCGCCCTCCTGCCTTGCGATGACTATTGACAGCCTGCGAGAGGTGGGGTGCTATCAATGGTGGGCCCCACTTGACAGCATGTTTGGATCTGTCCAGGTGGGCAGTGAAACTGTGTGGTTGATCAAATCGACCCCATGGGATGGGGCAGCCAATGGCAGGATTTCCACTGTGTTGCAGCACGTCCAGAACAAGCAAGGGTGAAGTTGCACTAGGTACAGGTGTGGGTATAGCACGTAAAGTGTATGTTTGAAGTCTGTAGATATATCTTTATAACAGACAATTCGTGACGAAACATGCTCAAAAAGGCACCAAAAACCAAAAAGGAGGCCTGTGAAGCCGCTTGGCGCGCTTGGACGCGGGGCATGCCCCGCTCCAAGCGCGCCAAGCAGCCTTTGTTTTTTGGTTCAAGAAAGCCAAGACTTCATTTCGACCTCTTCAAGGAATGTACTTAATTGTCAGTTGCTTGTGGTCGGAAGATTGAAAAACACTTAAAGCGATCTGAAATCAAGGACATTGCACAACCAGTTACACACAAAACGTGTTTTCTTGATGTTTCGGTCATTTTCACTGGTAAGAACTCAGGTCTGTAAATTGGACTTTACACACCAGAAGTTACAGAGTACAGTCTTTGCAGTACACACTGCTGAACAAATTGCATCCACGGTCCCCCAACTTGCACGCGCGCAGTCCTGCTTTTGCCGCCCGCACAAATTGCTCTCCTGGCAAAAAGGTGTTTTCAACCAAAAAGGTTTGTGACACAGACGCTTCTGATTCATATCACTGAGATTGTCGTATTGCTAAATATGTAAACAATACTCGATGGGACCACAGAAATCGCTCGATGATCGCTCGGGGGACCTATATGGTGATCGTCTCCTGTCCGGCTGCCGGGACCCAACCCACAGCCGGAAATTGGAGCGGGCCGCGGGCCCAAAGGAAAAAGCAGCGCGGGAGAGTTGCGAATTTTCTGAAGGCTTTTCATCCTTTACTGGCTGTTCGGGGCGAAATTCTGAACCCCATGTGTTGGCCAGACTCCCAGCAGCTGAGTGCAGCCTCCTTCCCCTTCGTGCTGTTTAGCCGGTATAGGGATAACATTTACCTGATCTGTGCAAATATGGGTGCGAGACTGTTGGAGCATATTAAATTTGTTGTTTCTGTGATCCTTCGAATTGTCTATGGAATCCCCTTGAAATGGGAAGCGCATGGGAGCGACGTCGTCTGGGGTGAAGCTGTCATCACGCATGGGTCCCACCCCTCCGTCCTGCGTTTGCGTCGTAAAGGGGTCTGCCTCGATGTGCGTGACACAGTGAATGCTGAATGGCATAAATGGGTCCACCCTAAGGCGCCCAATGCACGTGTGGTGTGGAGGTCACTCGTGAGTGCCCTGATTTGCAAATCGATGTGGTATGCATGGTCACGAGACGACCTTGTCTGCAACGTGCGCTCCATCATCTGGGGCCTGACTATTCGAGGTTACCCCTCTCGATGGTGGAAAGGTCGGGTCTTCAGAGCGTGTCAGCGGTTTGCCCTGGATGCCTTCTTTACCAAAACCGATATTCTGGTTTGGATTGAAGAAGCCAAGCGCTTTGTGTGCGATTCTGAAAGCGCTGGGCCGAGTTCTGGATCTGTCTTGTGATCTTTTGTTGTTATTTGTTACTATTGGAGTGCAGGAGCCAGCGCACGAAAAGCGGGGCTGAGCTAGCAGTTGCACTCGGATTGCGGGTCAGGGAGGGATGTCGTGTTCTTTTGATTCTGCAAGTGTTTTGACTGTGCTCTTTCATAACAGTGCAGGTTTTTGTGGGCTGGCTGTAGTGAGACGCGAGCCTGATGCTTTGGTCTGTCTACCACTTGGGGCTGATTTTTTGAGCCCGTGGTTCAGAGCAGCGTGAACAGTATCTTTGATTGCAGTGTGCCGCATGGCCTTCATGTTTGTTTGGCATAAGCTTGTGTACATTGAAATGCCTGATATCCCGTCCACCATATTGCCCTGCTTTTCGACTGTCATCTGCACTTAGCTTCCCATGTTCAATTGATTTTTTGGCTGAGGAGTTGTGCTGGTGTTGAGAGTGCTCTTGTGAGTTGGTCGCAGACCACCAATGTACGTCCGTTCGGGAGTCATGTAGCAATGCCATGTCACGGTGGGCTTTGTACCGAGGCTTCCTCCGCAAGGTTGTGGAGAGCAAGATATACGGTACCCTCGTCCTCCTCCTCATCCTCGCCAACTCGATCCTATTGTTGTTCCAAAGTACATGGGAAAGCCCTCAAAACAAAACGTTTTTCTTAGCTCTCGAATGGGTATTCCTTGCGCTGTTTACCATCGAACTTGCGTTGGGCGTGCTTGCACATGGACTCCATTACCTTCGGCAATTTTGGTCCATTTTGGATTTGATTGTGGTTATTGCCGGTTGGGTAAATATGTTGACCCCGGCGTCCATGGGCTTATCTGCTCTTCGAGCCTTTCGTGTGTTGCGGCCATTGAGGAGCATATCCCGGATTGAAAGTGTGAAGATCTTGGTAGAAACTTTAGCCTTGGCGTTGCCAAGTGCCGTGAACGTGACCATGATGATGATCGCTTTTTGGTACTTATTATCACTCATCGGCATCCAATTATGGAGCGGGGTTTTGCACCGCCGGTGCTATACTCAAGTCGCTAACACCACACTACTCTCGTTGGTTCCCGATCAAGAGCTTGGTTGCACGAACCATTCGTACGGGCGGCGATGCGAAGAAGGATCGGTTTGCTTGGATCACCACACCTTGTCATCTCCATCGTTCCCTTACACTTGCTCTCCCGGTCAAGCGATGTGCCCGTACAAAGTGCTGAAGCCCACAACATATGACAATATAGGGCAAAGTTTAGTCATCAATATGCAGTTTTTGAGTCAAGACAATTGGGGAGATGTGATGACCGCTGTTCAAAGTGCTTGGGCTGATTGGATTTGGATTTATTTTGTAATTATGTTGTTCATGGGTATCATCATCACCAATTTATTCGTCGGTGTGTTGTACACCTACTTTGCGAAGTTGCAAGAGCAAGCGAGGGTTAGAAAGAAGATTGAAAGGCAAGAAGAAGAGGTAAATGACTCTTTCTCGGTGGTTGTGTGCTTGTGCAATGCTTGTTTGCATGTCATGCCCTCTTACTTTACCACAAGTGGGCAATAAGAACAGCACCCCACACCCAGTGGTGAAGTCCCATTATTAAATGATTGGGTGCTTCAAAGTACCTCCCTCGCATCCAATCGTTGGTAAACCATCGTACAATACGATTGCTGACACTCCCTTTGAGTCGGGCTTTGCTTCAAAGAGAAGGGCAATGATGTACCACATGACTCCATGTGGCATGCAACCACAAAGCAACAAACCTTGGTCTAGGCCAATGCTTCACAGTCTCACGGGGTAGTAGGGCGAGTAGGACGAGTGTTTTGCATCAACTCTTGATGAATTTTACCCTATTTCTTATGTCGTTTGTAACGCCAAATGTGGTGTGTGACATTTGAGCTTTTTTTTGAGGCATGGTGGCCTGCCCAAAAAACGCAATCACTACTCAAACTACGAGCTTCCTCGAAGGATAGCTGCACTTTACATTTTCTCTTTCTTTATAACCTACAAGGCGGGGGGGGGGGATTTCGTGGGGCGTTTACTTTGCGTGGGAAATTTCGTGTTTCAAATTGACTGCGAAATTCACCACACTAGATCTCGGGGTCTCCGCGAAATTTCCCACGCTTGTTGGAGGTACCACAAATTTTTCTTCGGCACCTTTGGCGCTGTGTTCCTTTGCCCTAGCTTTATTTATTTTTCCCCTCAGGAATGTTGGTAGCAGGTGGGGGGGGGGGGGGGCTGCGCTAAGAGAGGGTATGCTTGTCAGTGCCTCCTGGTGCCATTCCTTGTAGCCTTCCAGAGAAAGTGGCACAGTGTCAGTGGACATTGTGTTTCTTTGTTGGTCAAAAGTTCCATCTACAACCCAGTACCTGCTATTCTTGGCATGTGTGTACGCTTTGTTTAGCCCTTGCCAAGGGTGTAAGTCGAATTCCACTGTCAAAGTTTGCACACTTGTCAGGGCCTGAGCAAACTAGGCCCTCATCACTCGCAGAATGTGGCAAACGGGTCTCCCTTGCACAGTGAGTGGCACCTGGGTTGGCTCGACTCTTTTTTTGCCATGGGCAAAATAAACCATGTGTTTTGGGGTCCACCAAGCCATACACCGTACTGCGCTGGAGATGGTCCGCGAAAGTGTTTTTTAGTGACCCCTGTGAAATTTTCCGCAGCGAAATTTCCCGCTGCAAAATAGTCCCCAAACGAAATCCCCCCCCCTCCGTATTTGAGCTTTGTTATGCAAGAAGTGTCCATGCGGCACCTTTGGCATAAAAACAATGGTGTGCCTCACTTTCCGGCATACCATTGGCACCTAGACTCGTTCTCGATTGTCATGATGCAAGGTCGCGGCCATTTCCAACCAAAATACAAAAGACTATTGTTAAATTTCAATTGATAATGAGTCACTTGGGTGCCGTTGCCCACATCTCCGGGCCACATCCAGCGGCAACTTCGGACACAACTGCGGCATACAAATCACAGTATTGCAAACCTTGTGTATCAATCTAGGCTATGGGCTTTGGGCTTTGGGCTTTTATCTCCGATCTGATAGCCTTTCAAGCTCACGGACTGCCTCCAGCGGGAGAGCCGGGCGAGGCGCACCTCACTCACCGGGTCCGCCATGCGGCAGGTTGGCGGGGCACGCCTTCCTAAGTGCAGGTTGTGCATGTTTTGAATGAGGGCCACTCGTCCTGCAATGTGGCGTGCTCTACATGCAGTGTTCACACGGGAAAGCAGACCTGTGTTCTTCCCCCCGGGGGGGGGGTCCGGCTTTTGGCTATCAAGCAGAGCACAGCGCACATGCGCCCCTTGGCTGCGTGCTCCTGTTCATGATGCCTCGAGTGTCTTCGGTTGCTGCGCCAAGAACAGTTCCACACCCACCCCACCCCACCCCTCGCAACGTCACCAGAGCTGCCTACGGGTGCCGTTGTGTGTGTGCGTGTGGGGGGGGGGGGGGGTTTGTGCGTGTGGGGGGGTGAGAATGCATGCGTCAGTGTGTGTGGGACCAATTTATGTTGTTTTATTGATTGGTACCCCAGCACGGGAGACGGCGCATGGACCCTTGGTGCAACGACTTCCCCTCACAGAAGTTAGCGAGGTGCTCGCTAATGGACAGGGAAAACATGGGTGAACCCAAGTTGTACCGAGTCCAATGCACCATTTGTCTGTAGTAACATTATCGGATGCCCGTGTACACCACACCCACCCACTATTTCCTCCCCCGAAGTTGCCTCCCATGATGACTTCACCTTGCACCTGTATCAGTGATACACATTTTCACTCACTAATGTGAATGCTTGAATCAATGCAATTTTTTGGAATTGAGACTAAATCACGACATATTCTTTGTTGCAGCCAGTCTTTTTCATTTTGCATTGTTGCATTGTGTCTTGCTCCGCGTGGCGATTAGTATACCGCGCCTACAACATGAGGCTAATCCATTTGTACCCCTACATGAACCCCTGCTTCAGCAGCTCCAAGAAACATGTACACTCTCCCTGTGAGCTGGTTGTGAGGTATTTGTGTTCAGTACTACCACGTCTGTGCATCGTTGACATGTTATTGTTTTTATTTTCTACACCCATTTCTAACAAGTGTGTTTTGTGGCGTGGGTAAGTGCATGTACTTCCTACATGTGGGCGGTATTACCACTCATGAGCAGGGGCGCGACACGGTCTTTGTTCCTAACTCACCACATTCCCTACCATGTCTTCGTTCCCACAAAAGGAGTTCCCTCACAAATGGAGCATGGTCCTTCCTCCTTGCTCGGTTGTACACTCATTTATTTCTGGTTTTGTTGATTATGTTTCCATCCGGGGTACGTATGTCGGACGTATGCTGCTTTTGTGATCGGTATACCCCAACATGGTATACGGCGAATGGCCCTTGATGCAGCGACTTCCCCTCACGGCGATGTCAGTGAGACACCACCCCAAGTTGCTCGTTGATGGAGAGGGACAAGATGGGTGAACCCAAGTTGTACCGAGTCCAATGCGTCTGTTGTAACATTATCGGATACCCGTGCACACCACACTACACAAGGCTAATCCATTTGTACCCTAACATGAATCCCCGCTTCAAGAGCTCCCAGAAACACGTACGCTCTCCCTGTGAGCCGGTTGTGAGGTATTTGTGTTCGGTACTACCACGTCTGTGCATCGTTGACATGTTGTTGTTTTTATTTTCTACACCCATTTCTAACAAGTGTGTTTTGTGGCGTGGGTAAGTGCATGTACTTCCTACATGTGGGCGGTATTACCACTTGTGAGCAGGGGCGCGACACAAGGTATATTGGCATTATTTGCTCACTGCCGTCGCACCCTTGTTGTTCTTTGTCGGTCTTTGCTCCTAACTCACCACATTCCCTACCATGTCTTCATTCCCTCACAAATGGAGCATGGTCCTTCCTCCTTGTACACTCATTTATTTCTGGTTTTGTTGATTATGTTTCCATCCGGGGTACGTATGTCGGACGTATGCTGCTTTTGTGATCGGTAAACCCCAACATGGTATACGGCGAATGGCCCTTGGTGCAGCGACTTCCCCTCACGGCGATGTCAGTGAGACACCACCCCAAGTTGCTCATTGATGGAGAGGGACAAGATGGGTGAACCCAAGTTGTACCGAGTCCAATGCACCATTTGTCTGTTGTAACATTATCGGATACCCGTGCACACCACGCACACCCACTGTTTCTTGCCCCGAAGTTGCCTCCCATGATGATTTCACCTTGCACCTGCATCAGTGATACACATTTTCACTCACTAATGTGAATGCTTGAATCAATGCAATTTTTTGGAATTGAGACTAAATAACGACATGTTCTTTGTTGCAGCCAGTCTTTTTCATTTTGCATTGTTGCATTGTGTGTGTGTGTGTGTGTGTGTGTGTGTGTGTGTGTGTGTGTGTGTGTGTGTGTGAGTGAGTGTGTGTGTGATGTTGCAGTAGCCGTGGGACCGTCCACTGTCGCTGTGGCGGAGCAGCCGTGGGATCGCCCACTGTCGCTGCGGCAGCCGTGGGACCGCCTGGTGTCGCTGTGGTGCAAAAAGCAGCTGTGGGATCGCCCACCATCGCTGCAAAAAGCAGCTGTGGGATTGCCTACTTTCGGTGCGGCAACCCTGGAACCGCCCACCGTTGCTGCGCTGGAGGAGGACAACCCGTTGGGATTCGAATCCGGCTGCAGCAGCCGTGGGACCACCCAGTGTCGCTGTGCTGGTGTGGCCACTGGGGTTCGAGCCCGGGGCATCTATTCTACCAGCAGGGGCTAGACCACAGGGCCACCACTAGACATACGCTGTGGAGTGTCAGGCTTGAGTGCGTGTGTGTGCGTGTTTTGTATGTGCACCTGGAGGGGAGGGGGGGGGGGCACCCTGAACTCCCTCTGAGGTTTCGGTTACTCCCACAGGCTACTCCCTGGAGGGCAACGCTCTGTGGGTGATTCCACTTAAGTCAGGGGGAAGATCAGGGTGCACGGGCACCCGCCGGTGTCCCAACAATTGCCAGCGACTTCCCACAACAACTCGGCGCTCCCACTGGTGTTTCGCGCCAAAGGCGCTTAGACCCCACACTGTTAGTACACCGCCGAAGGCGGTGCCGGGGCCCTGTCGCGGAGTTTCTCACCTGGCACCCAACCAGAGCGACCCTCCTCTACTTACCGGCCCTGGTTGGGGAGTACTCAGGCGTATCGATCTGGGGGGGGGGGGGGGGGCTCTCCTCTTCTTCTCCACCAACCGCTCCAGCCACTAGAATGTTTTTTTGAAAAGAATCTTTGTCATGGTTGGTTGCTTGCACACCACGCTACTTCACGGGGTGTTCGCCGGGGGCATTGAGGCCAGGGGTGAGGGCATGCTGTGCCATGCAGGGGGGCTTTGTGCCATATGCTGCGCATGCGCGTGGACGCGGCATGCATAGCGTGGGCCATGAAAAGCAGACTTATCCTACATTGAAGCAACCTTTGATGGTGATTTGTGAGATGGATGAGGGTTTGAAGAGCATGTGGTTGAAGAACGAGGAGGACTACTTGTAGAGGCATGGAGAAACGAAAAATTAAGTTGTCGCGCTTGGGAATCATTTTGCCATGTTCTGTGGTTACGGCAGTCCGTGTGTTTCCTCTAGGCGTGTTCCTCTGCAACCGAAAGGGGACGTTCCCCAAACGGGGGGTGTTTGCCTTTGGGGAAGACAAAACAATTTTAGCCCACTTCCCAAAGGATTTCCTTTTTCCCACGAGCCCATGCCCACATGGATTGCATGGATTCTTCATTGGTCCAGTTGGAAACAAGCAAGCCACACTGAGTTTTGTGCCATCATTAGCTTGTTAGCTTTTGTGCCATTTTCAGCTTCACCTGTCACCTTCTTAGAAACAAAGCCGGAAGTCAATCCAAACGGTGCAAAGCCGGAAGTCAATCCAAACGGTGCGTTCGTCGACGCCAGACGACGTCTCCGAGTTTGGACAATCGATGACAGTCGATGAACAGGTTGTCGTCCGCAAGAGGGCAGGCTGCAAGGCGAGGGTTGGTGGGCCGGAAGGAATCTTTTGTCCGAATTTTGCGGTCGTCGCGTGTTGACCACCGTTTGCATCTTTTCTTGGTGATTACCTCCCTGGGGATTTGTCATCAGATGTTTCGGAAGACTGCCGAGCCAGCAAATGACGTGGAGTCCGCATTCCATTCCGTCAAACCCACGGACCCGACTGGCATGGTCACGACCTTGCCCTCAACAAAGAGTTTCTCCCCCCGCGGCGCCATCGGGCGGGTGCTGTCCCATTGGACTGTGCAAACCCTCTTCACTCTGACCATTATCGTCAACGTCTTAGTCCTTAGCATAGACTACTATGAGGCTCCGCCCGAGATAGACACAGTGATGTCAATCACCAATACAGTTTGCCTGGCGATCTTTGTGGTGGAGATCGCGTTGAAGTGGTTCGCTTTTGGCATCGTTGCATATTTCTGGGTCCCGTTCAACATCTTGGATTTTTGCCTGGTCCTCCTGAGTTGCGTGGAGTTTGCCATCCAGCAAAGCGCCAGCCTGTCTGCCCTCCGCTCGCTTCGAGGCCTGAAAGTCATGCGGCTCATGTTGCTAGGACGCCTGGCGCACCGAATCAAAGCCTTAAGCCTCCTTCTTGGTGTGTTCGCGCAATCTAAGAGCATGTAATGTGCATTTGCGAGAATTCCAAGAATTTTGTCTCGCGCAGAGCATCACACAGTGTCAGGGTGTCGCAAGGGCCCGCGGGTGGACTTGAAATGGAATGCGGCGCCAATTGCGGTTGCTGCGGAACTCAGCCCAGGCTGTTAGGGCCTGTCCGCACCGCTTGGACGGACCCACGGATGTACAGACTGGAGAGTACGGATCGTACAGAGAAGACAAAAGATCGCGGAGCATTGCCATCCAACCTCCAGCCCCCATCACCATCCAGTCTCCAGCAAAATCAATCAGGGCGGAACATTGTGTGCTAAGTCGTCGTCCTCCACAGAGGTCCGGGTGGCTGCGGCCTGGTTCGCGCCTCTCAGCCCGAGTAGTGCCGTCAGTTCTCCTGAATGGCACGTCAGTCATGCGTCTGTGCATGCGCATGCACGCGGCAATGCATTCCATCCCACGTTCGTCCATTCCACAGGAGCTCTCGGGTACTCGTTGAAAGGGGCGCTGTCAATTTTCTTCTTATTTTCACTAATGATCTTCGTCTTCACGGTGCTTGGCGTGCAGCTGTTCGGTAAATTGGATATGTCTGGAAGCGACGTACGGTTCGGCTTCCAGAGCCCGTACCACGCGTTTCTCACTGTGTGCTCGCTGTTCACCGCAGAGGATTGGGCGGACATTGCGGTCTACACCATGATCCAGTCTCAGTCCTGGGCCTCCTTTTTCTACTTCTTGGCGGCCTTCATTATTGGGGCCTGGATCCTGGCCTCGCTGCTGATTTCCACCTTCGTGGACGCATTTATCCAGAGCCGCAAGAAACACGACACAACAATGTCCGTGCTCCAACATTTCACCAAGCGAGGAAGCCTCAAAATGGTACGTCCCGTAGACCGTACGAGAACGGGTGAACCCACCGCCGACGCCGAGCCCCCCCCCCCCCCCCGCGCGCCAAGCCCCCTCCCCTCCCCAGTTCCCTTACCCCGCCTCCTTCCCTTCCAATGTCCATGTCAGAGGAATTGTTCACAGTATTTCCTTTAGGGAACATCGTTTCATCAGCTTTTCTTCAGCGTTTTTGCGTCGGGCCCATCAGCCGTAGACCAGAGGAGGAGGGGCGGGGGGGAGGTTGGGCCATTACAAGCTGCTGCAGGGGAATGAGGGGGTGGGGAGGGCAAAAGTGGGGAGGGCAGCATCAGTTTTCGTCTGGCCTTCACAAATTCAGCTCTTCAGGCTGGTCCCTGCGGCAACGGTTAGTCCTGGTTGAGGGGCCCACACTCCTGTTCTCTACCTCACAGCAACCCAAAGGCCAGCCCTTGGATTGTGCTCAGGCAGCAGCAACAAACGGGGGGGATCCTGGCATAGAGACACTCACATTCACACTTCGGATCCAGGGACCTTGGCTTGGCCAGACTGCGGACTGGATTCCACCGAGGCGGCCGTGAGCCCCACCCCACCCCCCGGGGGGGGGGGCGACTCCGCGGGTCCTAGGACGCCAACTACCCACCCCCCCCAAGGGGCCTGTGGCCGACAGTTAGTTGTCAAAGGTATGAGCCCAAGGAGCCAACGGGCGCCAAAGGCGCCCAATGGGGTTTTGTAGCCACCTTGCCCACTTGTGGGTCTTTTCTGATTCTGCCCCCCGCTCTGAGGCGGTGGGGATCCCCCAGGCGGCAGGGGTTATGTAGCCACCTTGCCCACAAGTGGGCCACTTCTGATTTTGCCCCCCGCTCTGAGGCGGTGGGGACCCCCTAGGCGGCAGGGGTTATGTAGCCACCTTGCCCACAAGTGGGCCCCTTCTGATTCTGCCCCCTGCTCTGAGGCGGTGGGGACCCCCTAGGCGGCAGGGGTTATGTAGCCATTTTGCCCACTTGTGGGCCACTTCTGATTTTGCCCCCCGCTCTGAGGCGGTGGGGACCCCCTAGGCGGCAGGGGTTATGTAGCCACTTTGCCCACCAGTGGGCCACTTCTGATTTTGCCCCCCGCTCTGAGGCGGTGGGGACCCCCTAGGCGGCAGGGGTTATGTAGAAAGAAGAACAACAGCAAGCGGTCTCATCATGAGATGGATGCTGAGGATGGAGGGGACGTGGCTGAGGGCCCTCCCCGTGCCAGCACGGCACCAGCCCCGCACCCCAAGAGGATCAAGTCCTCCGGCTCCTCCTCCTCCTCCTCCTCCTCCTCCTCCTCCTTTGAGGCATCTTCTGGGGCGGAGCGT
Organism: Eutreptiella sp. 'Long Island Sound 2002'; assembly: GCA_964036045.1. Taxonomy (NCBI): domain Eukaryota; phylum Euglenozoa; class Euglenophyceae; order Eutreptiales; family Eutreptiaceae; genus Eutreptiella; species Eutreptiella sp. 'Long Island Sound 2002'. Next base: position 40,031,719 of record OZ038391.1, on the reverse strand, counting down.
TCTCGCCCGTTGCAGAGTGTAGGGAGGAGGAACCAGGTGTTTAGTTGGCAGCCAAAGAAGAGGTCGGCCACCACAGCATATGATTATGATAGCTCATCAAGTGAAGGTGAGTTATTTAAATAAGGGCTTTTTCTTGTGCCCTTGTTTGCCGGTGCCCCCCCCCCCCTACCCCTGTTAGGTCGATGCATAGAAAGTGTTCCAAGGAGCCACTCTTGGTCTTAGGCCCCTCCCCCTGTTAGGTCGATGCGCAGAAAGTGTTCCAAGGAGCCACTCTTGGTCTTAGGCCCCTCCCTTGCCGCCCCTGCCAGAACCACCCCCTCCCAGAACCACCCCCTCCCAGAACCCCCCCTCCCAGCCCCCCCCCCCCCCCCCCCCAAGGGGCCTCCGGCCGACAGTTAGTTGGGGGGGTAGTTGGCGTCCAAAACTGAGGCCCCCCCCCCCCCAGGCCCCACCCACCCAAAACGTGCCCTAGTGATGGAAATGGCTAAGTATCCGGGTCCTTGGCACACGTTGGAAAGGTTTCCCTCAACCATATTCCCGTTTGTGTATAGCCATTTTGACACAGTCATATCAAATCAGTTTCTTCCCACTCCTAGAGCAACGCAGGGAGCAGAGCAAAACACAAAGCAAAGAGCAGATTAAATGACCAGTTGTAGACACTGTGGGTCGATACTGAGCATTGTTCTGCAAAGCAAAGCAAAGGTGGCCGTACCTATCAACCAACAATGTGGCTGTGAGAACACAGAGCACTCACCAGGTAGGTGTGATAACACAGAATAAATAGCAAAAGCAGAGTTGTGGCAACACAGACTAGCAATGCACATGCCAGACAGTAGAGTTGAGCTGTGGTAACACAAATCTGCAGAGCACAAACCAGCAGATCAAAGGCCCAAAAGCCGTAGACACAGAGGGTACACATTGAACTTTGTCTTGCAAAGCAACGAAAAAGAGGGTTCCATGGCCATTCAGGCGGGGCGTGCGGGGGCCTTGGGGGTGGGGGCTGGGGGAGGAGGTAGGGGTTTGGTGTCTGGCCTCCCCCCCCCCCCCAGGCCTTCCCCCGGCACTTCTCAAACCCACACCGCACATATGAGACAAAGCATGGCTAGAGCACATACAGAGCACCACTGCAGAACGGCTGTGGTGACACAGGCATGCTTAGCATACAGGCTTGAGCTATTTTGCCAAAACATGTCAAATTTCATTGGCCAATTTTATTGGCATCATTTTGTGGGCAGACACTGAATTTTATTGTGCATGGCGCAGAAGGGGGGGTCTTACATGGCCGCAGCTATCACCAGGTCAGGCTTTGGCTCGAAGGACGGTGGAAAAGCAAAACAAACAGCCAGAAGCTGCGACCCCATGGGCAGACATCGAGTCCGCTTATGCAAGAGAGGAGAAGTCTCTTTCATTTGTATGCTCTGTTGGCCATCACAGCCCTGGTCTGTGATACGGGCTCTGCATGGCAGTACTTCCAAGCAAAGAATGTTAATCACAGAAGCATGCAGAGCAAAGAGCAAGAACGAGACATAGCAGGGCTGTGGTAACACAGACCTGCAGATCATGACCAAGACAAATGATAGTTGTGACAACACATGCCTGTAGTGCCCAAACAGTACAGAGCAGGGCTACAATAACGCAGATCTGCAGACAAAAAAAAACCAGGATTGGGTAGGGCTGTGACAGGACAGGGCGGACATCAAGCATTGTTTTGAGAGGAAGCGTTCACACGATTTTTACTCCATGTGTACATGTATGTACATGTACATCCATGTGCATGCGTATGCATTTCTGCGCTTCGTTTCAGCTTGCAGAGAGAGCTAGGAGCCGGAGGAAAACACTCATCCACTCGATGGAAGCATCGCCCTGCGCATCACCCAGAATCAGCTGCGAGCGCGACCAAAGCAACGAACTGAGCACGCCAATTATGCCGGAGAGTCCAGCCAGTCTGAATCGGCCCGGGGTTCAGGGCATTAGCCACTCAGCTTTTATGGCTGTATCGGATTGTCAGGGCGATGAGGTGCCTGCCAATCCTCTTGTCAAACCATTACAGGCAGGCAGGAAGGTCGATGATGACTGCAAGTCAGACAGCCGGATGTCGACCTCAGCCAGCACAAGCAACGCCATCAGGAGATACAGCGATGAAGCAGTCCACATTGTAGCCAAGTCCCCATCCCCGACCAATCCGCTATTGATGAACTCGGAAAGGAAGCTCCTCAGGCACCGTCATTCTTCACTGATGGTTTTGGATGTGGAAGGCAACTCGAAAGAGGACCCTGAGGCCTCGGAGGAGGCGAGGATGGAAAGCAGCAAGCCCCATGCTGTTGATACCCTGGCGTCACCCGAAGTGAACACCACTGAGGATTCCCACATTGTTGGGCTCGGGATCCCGCATGTGGCGGAGTCCATGTCGGAGGGCGCGTCTTCGTACCCTAGCAGTGAAGCCGAGGACTTCCGCACCAGGCTGGTCCGGTTTCTGGACAATAGATGGACCAGCAGCTTCATAATGCTGGCCATCTGCTTGAGCTGCGCCTGCTTAGCTCTCGTGACGTATGAAACAGAGCAGGTATGAAAGGGCATTTTGGTGGGTGAAGCACTGGGACGCTGAGAAAGAGGAGGGGTCAAACGACATGGGTTGCTCTGGACAGAGTGAGAAGTTGCTGGACCGTGGATCGTGTCCATACAGTGGCATTGTGGCCGTTGTGCAGCCCAATGCGCGCAGTGGTACTTTGGGTATTCTGAGTGTGTTTTGCAATTTTGAAATGGTAGGCAGTAGTGTGTGGACTATTGCGGTACAAGAAGCAGACACAATCGTGGGAGGGGTTTTGAGCTGTACAGAGTATTGATTGCCCTCAGAGGTTCAAACCCTGGCATGGTGCGCAACAACGCCACATTGACTGCCAACCGATTCATTCAAAACTATTAAAATGGCCTCAGAGACATGGCGAAACAACACTTTTTACTGAAAAGGGTGGGGGACTACACCCTCGAGCTCCGTATGCTGTGGCTTGTAATTGCGGTTTGATTGTGTTTGTTTTATGAAGAATAGGGGTGCTTGTGCTTTACCATTGCCGCACTGTGATCAGGCCATTGCTTCGTCGGAAAAGTCCCCCTCCCAGGGGAGGGTGGGGTGGAGGAGGTGGGTCGGTGGGTTCGACCCATTTTTTTGACCATTTTCCCGAGCCATAACCCCCCCCCTCAGGGTTGGGGAGGGGTGGAGGACTAGGAAGGTACACTAGAACCTCAGGTGTTGCCTGTAGTTTTTGCAGAGGACGCCATCTGTTCGGCTTGGACGGTGAGGCTTCATCGTCGTCTTCATGCGCGAGCGGGCAGCGCCCCGAAGGAGATGGCTTTCAACAGCAATCAAATGGGGGTATAGGGGCTACCAATGGTCCCGAATGGTGTGGCCCGAACTACAGCCAAAATGGGTTTTGGGTTTCATGGGTATCCCTTTATTTTTGACCCGGGCGACTTGAGCGGACCCCCCACCACCCACCCTTGGGGTGATTCGTCCGGGTGGGTGGGTGGGTCAGCTGGGGCTTGTTAGCCCCCTCCGCCCCACCTCCCGCGTCCGTAAGCAATGGCCTGACTGTGATGTTGCTTTCCTGGCATTATTTTGAATCTCAGCTTTGTGTGTCCTTCAAGTGCAATACCTTTGAATGGACACTGTGGGGCCTGAGCGCGGGATTCTCGCTTGTGTTTGCCGTTGAAATGATTACGAAGAACTATGCGTACGGCCCGTATCGGTACTGGACGGATCCATTGGATGCCATTGATGGGCTTTGTGTGGTCCTGTCAATTTTAGGTATTCATTCATTCGCCCGCTTGGTGCCAGTGCTCAAAGGGCAGGGACCTGTGGGCGTTCAGAACATGACACCGACCACCGCCAAATGCAACCCCCCTCCCCCCCGGAATCGGGGCCCTGGTTTCCCTGATTCAGCCCGATTTGTTAGCCTGATTCAGTTGGTTGCCAGATTGAACACCAGAAAGAGGTATTTTTGTGTGTGCAGGGGGGGGGGGTCGCCAGGGGACAACTTTTTTTGGTGCAATTTGACAGTTGGTTGACAGTGATAGTGACAGGTTGTCTTGCTTGTCCCATCTCGGGCTCTCTCTGATGCTCTAAATGGTTTCCTTCGCTCTGTTTTTTTTTGTGCTGTCCGTTGGGCCTAGTTATGGCCTCCAGTCAGTCATGCTTGCTTGCTTGTGAGTGAGTGGTTGTTGTGAGAGAGATTGGGGGGGCGTCAGAGAAACATGGGCAGCGTCATTTTTTCTTTGTGCCCCACGCCGGATGCTGCACCCCTACCGCATCCACCCTCCTGCAGGTGGGTACCGTAGTGGCAACGTAGGTTAACCCCCACGCAGCCCTCTCAGGCAGAGCTGCGTTGCCACCAGAGCACTACCGCGTCCACGGCGCACGCGTCAGCGGCCACCTGCAGGGGATGTTTTAGGTTGTGTGCATCTGGTGAGTGGAAGTTGTATTGGAAGCAACGGGTTGTTGATGACCCCGATTTTGATGTGTTGCAATGGTGGGAGAGGGCATGCAACCACATGGGCTTGGCAAATTCGGGCTGTGTAGGTCTGAATGCCCTCACCTTCCCAGTGACTACGACCATTGCTGAGGGGTCATTTCGCATCATGACAGGCCCGCTGACCGGCGCTTGATGTCTCGTGATTCACAGATTGGGTATTTGCTTGCAATGATCAATGGTGATGTGAACAAGCGTGTTCCCTCTTGGGCATTGTAGCCACAGACAATATTTCTGGAAATTTCTTGGCAGCTTTTGTAATTGTGTTGCACTTTTCGCATGTGAGCTCGCCCAAGGGGGCCCTCACAGTGTCCCAAGACCTGATGCTCCACATCCAGCCCCCTGAATTGCGTGCATTTTCCTCAAATCATGCCCCCCGATTCATTGGCCCGATTCAGTGAAAATTTTCCCCCGATTTGGGGGGAGAGGGGGTTGCAAATGGACCCAGCCTCCATAGTAGGCAGGGCGCGGCAGTTGACCCGCGAGCGGTTTCTGTTTTTCTTGTCAATGACCACTCGGACAACGCGAGGGCTGGCATTAATTTCTGGGCAACGGATCCCTGTGTGGCACTATTTGTGCTTACTGACCTCGCGTGCAGCACGCCTGCAAACGGAGGATAGCTTTAAGTTCTCCAGTAGCAGGGGACTTTTCATCAAGTTTTGTTGGTCAGGTTCGAAACCAGGATTTCGAGCCTGGTGTTTGGGGGTATTGGCGCTGTACCGGTTGTACGGTAGAGGCTCAATGGTGGCAGATTCGAACACGACCCACCTCAGGACCTCAGCAGGAGGGCTGACCGGATTGGAACCCAGGGCTCACAGCTTGGAGTCGGGGTCTATGGCCACTGAGCGACGGTAGTTGGTGGGTTGTCGGGTTGGTGTGTGGGTGCCTCCCCGTTCACCTTACCTCTTACCCCTTACCCCCCCCCCCCCCTCTTTTGGGGCAGGCTACGTGCTGTGCCTCATGCCAAAAAGTGGGCCCCTTTTTCATTTCTCCACCCCCCTGAGCGAAGAAAAGGGGTGTGAGAGGGGTGTGAGGGGTGTTGCTTCGGGGTGCACGGATCATTTCTGACAACAGCTTTTGTTGCACCTTCTGCAAGAAGCCTGCAAACCACGTCATGGAAGGAAAGGGGTGGAGGTTGCCTGGGGGTGCAGAATCACTAATCCCCGCTCCAGTGGCGGGGCAGAGTGTTGACGGCATTGATGATGTGTTGCAGAGAGGCGATGGCAGCAGAATGCGCAGAGGGTGGATCCCAGGCAGCGGTTGGGAAGCGAAGCACAGATCGAACCAGCAATGGTCAAGTAGAAAGGCGGATTTCTCTCGGGGCGCTGTGTATTACAGCAGAGACGCGTACATTGGAGTGGCTGCCCCCACCCCTTCCCACGCTGGCCCCCACATCTTGAGTGGAGTGCCGTCCAACTGACGCTCTATTTGTCCAGGGCTGTTCTTTGCTTGGGCAAAGGTGTTCCGTGTGGTGCGTGCTGTGCGCCTTCTGACGCACCTGGACGGTCCGCGAAGGGTAGCGGTCGCGCTCGTGGCCAGCGTCCCGGTGCTGTTCAACATCTTCCTGTTGATTCTGCTTCTCTGGTTCCCCTTCGCCGTCATCGGCATGCAGCTCTTCAAGGGTTGTTACTGGACCTGCAGCCCGATCCCGAACTATGCCAGCGACGAAGCGCTGGCCGTCAGTGCTGCCGCGTGCCCGTCAGACCATTACTGGGTGCGGATGATGGAGAATTACGACAACATTTTTACATCTTTCAGAACGGCACACATTCTGAGCACTGCCGATGGGTGGACGGGCATCATGTGGGTCGGCGTCGACCGCACAGGACCTGGGGGGGCCCAGGTCATTTTCCCTCTGGATACTGACCTTGTGCGAAACGCTTGGAGAGCAGGCCATTGCGTGGTGGCAGGAACCCCCCCCCCCCCCTTCCGAGGGCCGGACGCTACAAAAAAGTTCGTGTACCTACAATCGGCCGCCAATGTCGGGCCTCTTTAGTATCTTTCGTTTTTTTCCCTGAGAAAAATTCTTCTCATGTGGGTGGGTGGGTGTGACTGTTGCTGGGCACCCATGTGCTTCAACGCGGCCGTTTCTCATGGATTGGGCCTTGGATCATGTGATTTTCGCCAAATAACGAAAGAATGTACCCCGGAACCCGTGGGGCCTGTGCTCTCCAACAGGCCATCGCTTACACACCCCCCATGGGGAGGAGGGGATTTGGGGCCCTGGCCAGCCGCGGCCAACCCACCCAACCTACCTGCTGGAATGAGTTCCGGCGGGGACAGAATTGCCTGCGGCCGCCCGCCATCCACATGGACTGTGCAGGGCGTGGACACGCATGAGGTTTCCCCTACCGCAGACCCTACTGGGTTGACGAAGCCTACGCGCGGATCCCTGGAGGGTCATGCATGTCCATATTGCGCAGGGAAAAGGTAAGGAACGGGCCCGCCCGGATGCGCACGTGTGATACACACTTCTTCTCTCCAAATCACATGGGCGGCTGGCCGTGAACAAGCACTTCGGACATTTTGGGGGTATTGGTTTGGATATGCCATTGTGTTTCGTTGGGGGGGGGGGGCGTTTTCTTCTTGCTTGGCAGCTTCGAAATGGGGATTCCCAAGTGTTGGGCTGAAGACTGATTGGTAGGCCCGAGTATACGTTGTCGGTGGCCCGAGAGGCACTGTGGTGCAGCCTGTGGCCCTGCCTAGGGCAGGCCACGCCCCTCCAACAGTAAGGGAATCACTGTTTGCGCCGAAAACAGGGTGTGCACAAGCCCCCACACCTCGTGGCCAAAGGTGAAAACACATGGACGGAGTACAAACCATGCTCTGGATCAGCGTGAGCGGTCACAGTACAGGGGAAAACAACGGTTTTGGGATTTTCAAACTTTTCAGCCGTTGATTGCTTGAGTAGTTTGTGCAATGGGGTCCACTGGGGGTCCACGAAGGGGAGCAATCAAAAAGTGGAATTTTACATTCTACGTGATCATGGGCACGCTTTTGCCACGTAGATAAACAATTTGTGGCGGCGCCTCCGGCGCCGCATTGGCACCGTTATGTGTCGGATGTGGCCCTTTCAGACCTGATGTATTGTGACGAATGCCGGATACATTCCAGTGGGTGACGACCATTGTCGGTGTTGTGGCCAAGCCGTCGCCTTGGCTGTGTTACCGCATTCATTTGGCACCTGATTTTGCTTCGTCACCAACCGGAGCCCGGGGATTGGTGAGGCGGCATTCTACAAACCCCAGCGTACCTCTGCCCCAAAGTGGACTTGAACCATTGATTCGTAGTCCTTCCTTCACAGATTGGAGTCCACGTGCTGAGTGTGTCGATGTCAGGGTGATGGGGAGTATGTATGTGTACCATTCCATGTGTGTATTCCCCAGCCACGTGCGCACAGTGCCAAATGTATTGACCAGTGGACGGCATTCCGATAATCCGGGCGCATCTCCCCACCGCGCACTGAGCTCCTATCTACGGGCCAGTGATGAGGGGCGGAAACATGGATGCGGTCCATGCTATGTGTGTATTTCCAATGCTCTGTGTTCAGGGTCCGGCTTGCCTCAGGGCTTTATCCGAGGTACAGTGGCTGCGGGCCAGATTAACTTTTTGTTTTACCGTGTCCCAGAGAACAGAAGCTTTTCAGTTTTCGACGAAAGCAGCCCGGTGCCTTTGCTTTAGTGTTGCGTGCGAACGACCCTGAGGGAGGGGAGTCTGAGGGTGGGTGGATCAGCGCCCCCGTTTCCAGTGACTGTCGGGAAAATGCACATATACACCCCTTGGCCTTCTTGGGTAATTGGGTGGGTTGATGGACGTTGTCCCTTGTATACATTTCAAGAACCCTCAGTCTGGTCAAGTGTCTTTCTGTCGATGAGCAAGGGTGACAGCATACAACTGTCAGGCGAATAGTAAACAGGTTAGGGTCCCATCCCTTATGGGACCATCTGTGTACGCGTGTATGGCCGGTTTACGACGGAGATGCATTGTCAGATTCTGGGTGCGGTTCTAGTTGGCATTTTTGTATGGGATTTCGGCATTGTTCAAGGAACACTCGCTCCAGAGCCTGCTGTTTTCCTCCTTCAGGTCATGGACTACCACCCCGGCTACAGTTTGTATTTCATATTGTTCTACTTCTTTGGAGGGTTGGTGCCCCTCCGGATGCTCGTCGGTGCAATTGTGGACCACTTCAAGACGAGTGACATGACCGGTCAGATGATGTCAGAGAAGCAACAGGAGTGGGTCATGAACAGGAAATTATTGCAGTATTCTGAGGTGTGCTTGGACCCCAAACCCAACCCGCCAACTGACAGGGTTTTCTTGACGGGCAGGATTCTTGTTCCTGATTGTGGTGACTGAATGAACGAAGTGGACATCCAGTTGGCTAGTTGGTGGGTGGCAGTTGGGCGGTTAGCAGCCGGTGGTTGTGCAATTGGAGTTGTTTGGTGGTCAATAACGCTTAGCAGAGGCAGTTTGACAGCTATTGGTGATCGGGGTCTATGGTAAAACATAGCGAAAAAATATTTTGTTACTAAGTTTTTCCTCTACGGGTGGGTTTTCTACTAAGTTCCAAAATTTAGTGGAAAAAAATTTTGTACTAAGTTTTTTACTTAGCAGAAATAAAAACTTCTTTTTCTACTCTGTTACAGAAAATACAAACAAATGTTTCCTCCCCACATTGGGGACCCCTGAGATTGCATGGGTTATGTAGCCTCTTCGCCCACATGTAGGCCCCCAAAATGGCAGGGGCTATGTTGGCATTTTGCCCAGATTTAGGCCTTGATTTTGAACCCCACACTGGGGACCCCGAGAAGGCAAGGGTTATCGAGCCATTTTGCCCAAATTTGGGACACTTCTGATTGTTTGCCTGTGGCCCTTCAAGTTGGGGTGATGGACTCCCACGCTTCAGTGTGGCCCCTCGAGTCAAGGTGATGGATCCCCACGCTTCGGTGTGGCCCCTCCAATTAGGGTGATGGACTCCTACGCTTTGGTGTGGCCCCTCGAGTTAGGGTGATGGACCTCTACGCTTTTGTGTGCCCCCTTCGAGTAGGGGTGATGGACTCCCACGCTTTGGCGTGCCCCCTTGAGTTGGGATGATGGACTCCTATGCTAATGTGGCCAATTGGCATTGGGTGCTCCGCTTGGAATACCTTTGCCGTAATTTTGACCCTTTTTGTGACCAGCCATACATTGTTGGGGCAAACAAGGAGGAGTTGGTTGTTGTGCATTTGATTGCCATGCAAGAAGGCATTCAACCACAGCAGTGGAAGAAGTAAGCAAAGTTTCTGGATGCGGTAGGTACCCTTGCTTTTGCAATTGCACCCCTGTATGCCACCTTCATCTTGCAGATGATGATGTCAGTTGCCATCCAGCATGTCCGTTGATGTTGCGTTGTGCCTTGTCTAGACGCGATATCGGTGGCAAATTGCAAGTGCCATAGGATAGATTGTGGCTGTTGTGTGAAATAGCATAAGCTACTTTGTACTACAGCCGTTCCAAGTTGGCCTCCACACCCGGGATCGCAACGATGCATTGGGAGGTAGCTGGGATGCACACCACACCCAAACTTACAAACCCCCCTCACTCATGCCATTTTTGTGATGGCGCATCTGACGTAACATGGTATGAATGTGCGGTTTGTACCCTAATTGTACCTTGCATGCATCTATCTTGTGTCAATCAAAGGTATGTGTAGGATTGCGCCAAGCGTTAGGGGCCCAAGATAGCACCAACCCTGCTGTTGTTGATGATGATGCCGCCGAAAGGTGTGTGGATCTATCGTAAGTGGTATACGGTGCCTCCCAAATACCCCCAAAATGCTGATGGTCAATTGAAAAATGACCAAGAACTTTGCACAAAGCTGCAAGGATAATTAAAAATTTTTTCTTTGGGATGCGCGCGATGAATCCCTCAGAGGCAAGCAAACCGACACGTGAAGATACTAACGCCTAACTACTAATTTGATCTTTAGGCATGTCTTTTGTAACTACTTGTAAGGCAATAGCATTGGCGAAGGCCCTACCGGGTTGTCTTTTTCTTTTTACACCTAGTGCCACCACACTGATGTTGGCCATGGCCCTGTCAAGACTCTTTTCTTGAGCCTGATTTTGTTTCTACTGCCCAATCCCAATTATATTATACTATGTTATGTTGGCCGAGTGCCAGCTAATTGGTGTGCATGATGGTTTGGCCCGGGTGGGGTGCTACTAACATAGGTGGCCGGGAATAGACACAGGGGCTTTATGCCCGGAAACAAAAGTACCACCTACCATCGAAGTGTGGAGTCACTTAGTAAAAATGTGGGGGGGGCTCAGGTAAAAGTAAACAAAATTTTGAACTTTTTTGTGTGCTAAGTTTTACCTCGCTTCTACTACGTTTTAACACATTTTACTAAGGTTTACCTCCTTGGGTACTAAGTTTTACCAAACACCGTGATGATCGGGTTGACAATGAGATGCATTTGCCGGTGAGTTTTTTTTGTGTGTGTCTGCTGGCCGGCTTGCGGATTGGCGGACGTGATGGTCCTGCTTCTCCTGGCCACCAACTGCCCTCAATTTAGCAACAGCAGCAGTCACCAGACTGCCAACCGCTGTCAGTTACCTGCCAGCCAGGCATGGGCTCATCAATTGATTGACTGATTGATTAATTGATGTTTCTTCAGTCGGCCCAAAAGACAATCGCCCAAAAGACGCGCAAAGTGTAATTCCATTGCAAAAAGGGTTTGCGGTTGGAGGGCACTGCAGGGCCCACCCCATAGCACTCAAATATGGTGCAAAAAGGGGCTGGTGCCCACCTTCCCCGACCCAAAGTCAAACCAACGTTCCCATTTCGTGCCCCAACCCAAAATCCATTTCCACCCGACCAACAGACAAAGGTGTCCTCTGGTGGGTTGTTGGCATCCAGGTATGGGAGACGTACCCAACACACACAATCCTTGGAGAGCGAAAAAGGTTTGCAGCCCTGCCCAGCCCAAGGCACACAAGCACAGCAGTATCTTCTGCCCACCAGCGCTCAGGTGGGGTTGAGGTGATTGCACTAGTCCAGCACACCTTGGGACCGGACATTTGGGATGTCAAGAGGGACAGGCACTCACAGCAAAGAGCATGACAACCAGAAGAGGCGTTGATCCCTGTGTACACTCCACTAAGAAGAGGCTTGGAACATACCATGGTATGGCCAACTGCTCAGAGCAGTGTGTGACACACAGAGTGCCACGGAATGTGTGATGCTTGTTGTTGGTTGTGCTTGGATTGTGCAATATCTCTCTGGTGCCACGAAACCTGTGATCTGCACTGTCTACAGTGTCATGCAATCTTTCTGCTTTGATGGATGGAGTACCATCTAATACACTGTGTTGTGCAAGGCCATGCATTCTACGAAGTATGAGCAGCCAGTTTTGTAAGCTGGCAGTAAAATGCCCCACAGGACGATGGCCAAATGAACCCAAGGCAAGGGGAACCAAACTATCCCCACGGCCACTCCTAGGTGCTGCCTCACATTCAGACGTGCAAATTGAGGAGGATTTGCAAAGAGGTGGCCCATCAGAAAGCAAAAGCAAAAGAGGAGGTGGCTGAGTCACAGCAAGATGACGACGCAGTGTGTAGCACACCATCTAAACAGTGACGCGGCACAATACCCATGCAGTGTAAAGCAATTGAAAATCACAAGATGCACTAAATTGTGTGTGGCCCTCATTGAAAAACAAATGGGCCTTGCAAAAGTTGACACAATGCAGTCATGTACACCGCACTGTTGAGCGAGCACACATCTCATGACGTGCACAATGCTGTACAGGTTGTGTCACACTCGACTGCGAAACATGGGTGTGATACATTGCAGTGTGCATGCCAGAAGACAACATATTGCACAGCGCTGCACCTCACAAGTTACTCAAATAGAAAGCTGCATGATACGATTGCTTACACAATCAAATGGACAGCAGTGTATGCCTTGTAAGTGCCATATGTATGTTCACCTTGTGCCCCTCGCTCTAAGGCCAAGAGGCGAAGTCCTGTGATGATACGTGAGGACATGTTGCCCATTGTCCTTGACTTGCCATGGAGAACCTGCCACATCACTTTAGGCCAGCCGCACTGTAAATCCAACCATGCCATCAAGGCAGTTTGTTGCGAACATTGAAAAATATGGAATGGCACCACACCAAAATTCTGACTCCTGCCCTTAGGTACGCTATTGTCAGGAGGCAACCGGGGCTTTTTGGCCCCCAAAACCTGAACAAGAACCAGAAGGAGCCCCAGCAAGTCATCGTGACCCCCCCCCCTGCCCTTCCGGACCCCACATCTCATCACGTAACCCTTTCGCCGGAACCTAGGAGGTGTGGCCATTGTACCTCTTATCTTGGCTGCAGGAGAGACAATTGCAGGAACCACAAAATTCCCTCCGCAAAGTGTTTTTCCGCATTGTGACCCACGCATGGTTTGAGAGGGCAGTCATAGTATTGATCCTGGTGAACATCGTTCTTCTCTCTTTGGACCACTACGGACAGTCTGACACCTGGACCACTGTGCTGCGGTACGGCAACGATGTGATTGTGGCACTTTTTGTGTTGGAATTGATCCTCAAATTTGCAGGTTTGCATGAGAGCAAAGGGGAGAGGTGGCATTATGTCGAAGGCTTCGTGTTTCTTCTGTGTACCTCAGTGCCCATGTACACTTGCAAAGACCCAGGGAGGAGTGCAGCGACGTGTATGCACACTTTCAGGGTGTGCACGTGTCCTTTCAAGCATGTCAGCAGGAGCAGCAGATTTTAGGCACCAGTCCGCAGCCGGCAGCCAGCAGTAGGTGACAGCAGAGATAGTGGAGGCAGCAGCAGGCAGCAAGCGATGGGGAGAAGGAAGCAGCAGGCGCCTCCAAAGGCACGCGAAGGGCTGAGGGGATTTTCTGACATGCTGGCTCCAATGTTGCAGTTGTGGCAGTTCATAAAGGCCAATGGCCAAATGGTTGGGGTCCATCTAGACGCAGGGGAAAGGCTATGGACAGACCAGAGCTCGTTCTGTGATTCTTATTTCGTTTTGATGTTCAGGGCTTGGGCCCCGGCAGTGGGCAGGAAGCTGGTGGAACATCTTCGATGGGACGATCGCTGTTCTGGGGACGCTGACCTGGTTCACACAGGTGCCTGCAGTCAGCTCCATCCGCCTGGTGCGGATTGCACGATTGTTCACCATCGCCAATTATTTCCAGGAGATGAGGATTGTGGTGTGGTCCCTCATGCTGGCGCTGCCTGCAGTGTGCAACATGCTGCTGCTTCAGGCGGTTATCATTTTCATGTTTGCAGTCTTCGGTATTGCCCTGTTCGGGAACGTCATGGTGAATGGGAACCCGTTTCTGACCCGCACCCTCAACTTTCAGAATATGGGGCATGCTGTGCCGCTGCTCTGTCTGGCGAGCACTTTGGAGCAGTGGGTGGATTTCATGAAGGGGGTGTCATTTGACATGGTGGGCTGCGAGGGCAACACGTGTGGCATGCCCACAACAGCAGGGATTTATTTCCACATCTTCATCATTGTCAGCAGCTACGTTGTAATGAACATTGCCGTCTTCATTGTCACATTCAATTTCGAGGGAATTTCATATAGCTACCGGGTCTGCTCCCAGCCCTTCACCTCCAATCATACTGATTGCATTTTTGCTCGATTTTGGAGGGCAGACACAGGGGTCCAAGGTTCCCAGGATCCGGGAACAGTAGGCGACGAAACGCCGTTTGGGTGCGGGATACAAGAGAGGGTTTTTCACTAAAGGATCAAAGAGAGGAAAGTCTGTGACATAGGTTAAGGGATACAGATGGAGGAAAAACGGGGAAAAACGGGGGAAAACGGGGGAAAACGGGGGGAAAACGGGGGGAAAACGGGGGAAAATGGGAGAGGATGGGGAACCGTGATGAATGGGTCAAGGTCCTCAGGTCTCTTGCACTGCCACTACTTTTTATATGCATACCCCTGCTTACGTTGCTCTCATCTCCACACAGATATGTCCAATTTTCATCCTCATGAAGGTATACTGTATGTGCGCATACAACATTTGGTGTCACAAAAAAAAAAGGGCTTCGTCGTCGGACATCTCCAAGGCCCTCACACATCTTGGCGCATCATCCAAAACGGCCCGCTGCAACAGAAAACCACAAAAACCCAAAAAAACGGCAGCAGCGAGGTCGGGCCAAGACAAGGGAAGGGACAGGGCAACCCCGGGGCCCGCCTAAAAGATTTCCCCAGGGCAGACCGGAGACCGGTCAACATTTAACAAAACGACACGAAGCTACCGGCGGGGCCGTACATTTGTTGGCATGTACGGCAGCATCAATGGGTGACGTGCATATTGATGATTTTCTTTTTGCTATGTGCGTCACCCTTTGGGGCTGGGATGCCTAACCCGGGAGAGCGCCTTGGCTTCAATTTGGTTTGCAAAAAAATGCTCCCCACAGAATTATAAAAGGGGGGGGTCAAAAGTCGGGTGGGTGGGTCTTGTCCAAAATACCCCCCCCCAGATTTCCCCCGTTTTTCCCCGTTTTTCCTCCGTTCTCCCCCGTTTTTCCCCGTTTCCCCCCGTTTTTCCCCGTTTTTCCCTGCTGCCGGGAACCAAACGCCGATTGGGTACGGGAACCTTGGACCCCTGCAGACAGGGCAAGCAAGAGGGAACAAGACAGATTTGAATGCATGCGCACTGGTGGATGGGTTTGTGTGTGTGTGTGTGTGTGTGTGTGTGTGTGTGTGTGTGTGTGTGTCTGGGGTTGTGCCTGTGTCTGTGTCTGTGGTCCATGATCCCATTCCTGTTTCCACCCCCACTGCTGCCCAGGGGCGCGTGACCTCACCGTGGTGTGGGGGTGAAACCGGGGGGGGGGTCGCCCCCGGGCTAACACGCAATCTGGGGGGTGCCCTGGTCCAGCCGCGGCGGCCAGGGCACGGGATCGCGCGCCCCACCCCTCGCCGGCCACCGTGGGAAAGCCACGATGGCACAGGGCGGGCTCCACCGGGGGGTGGCGGTATGCGGGGGTAACGCGGGTCCCCCTGTGACCCAGCCCCTCCAGGGCTCGTGTGCGCTCCCCTACCCCAACCCACTGCACCTTGTGTTCTGCACAGGTACATCATGGGGTGGGGATATCGTCCTGTCCGACGCCCGTCCGGGCCAGGGGCACAACCACTATGGCCTTCGGCCAGGGGCCTGATGTCACGGGGGGCTACCGGTCCTGCCCTGCGATGCAATGCGGGGCAACCGTGACATCAGGCCTCACAGCCACGCGCCCTGCTGCACCCGGCGGGATGCCTGGACCGGAGCTGGGAGGTGGTGGAATAAAGGGGAGACAGCATCGGGGCGGAGGTAAGGGCCAGCGCCGGCCGCTACGGTGCTCACTGCGCCGGGGTAATGGCACCTGCCTGCAGCCTCGACGTCTGGCTCCCCAGGAATTGCTGTGAAACAAGGGGTGGCCCCCTGTTACTGTTCCTGTGCCCGTGATAACGCGGAGGGGCGCCATCCCCTACCAGTGGCGTACACTATCCTGAAATAAGGGGAGGCCCCCCAATCGCGGGACTTGTGTGACGTGTGAACTTGGGAATAAAACGAAAAGCTTCTGAAATAAGGGGAGGCCCCCCCGTGCCCCCCATGCGGGGAATCCCACGTGAGGGCCCGTCGGAATACGATGGATGAAATTGAAATAAGGGGAGGCCCCCCAGTTTTCTACCACCGGTGACGCCAGCAACGGCGCTTACAATTTGAAGGATATATGAACCAAGGGGAGGCCCCCCAGTTGTTGTGCCGTGGAGGGGCGCCATCCCCTCCCGGCGAGAAGAGGTGACTATTATGGAACCGAGGGGGGGCGCCATCCGTCAGGTATTTTTCCTTCCCCCACACAGCGGCGGTTACACCCCAGTCCCTCCGGTCCAGCCTGGGCCGCGGGGGGATAGGGACGCCCCGTGGGTTCGTCAGGTATTTTTCCTTCCCCCACACAGCGGCGGTTACACCCGAGTCCCTCCGGTCCAGCCTGGGCCGCGGGGGGATAGGGACGCCCCGTGGGTTGCCAGGTATTTTTCCTCCCCCCACACAGCGGCGGTTACACCCGAGTCCCTCCGGTCCAGCCTGGGCCGCGGGCGGATAGGGACGCCCCGTGGGTTGTCAGGTATTTTACCTTCCCCCACACAGCGGCGGTTACACCCGAGTCCCTCCGGTCCAGCCTGGGCCGCGGAGGGATAGGGACGCCCCGTGGGTTCGTCAGGTATTTTTCCTCCCCCCACACAGCGGCGGTTACACCCGAGTCCCTCCGGACTAGGCTGGGCTGCGGGGGGATAGGGACGCCCCGTGGGTTGTCAGGTATTTTACCTACCCCCACACAGCGGCGGTTACACCCGAGTCCCTCCGGTCCAGCCTGGGCCGCAGGGGGATAGGGACGCCCCGTGGGTTGTCAGGTATTTTACCTACCCCCACCCAGCGGCGGTTACACCCGAGTCCCTCCGGTCCAGCCTGGGCCGCGGGGGATAGGGACGCCCCGTGGGTTGCCAGGTATTTTTCCTTCCCCCACACAGCGGCGGTTACACCCGAGTCCCTCCGGTCCAGCCTGGGCCGCGGAGGGATAGGGACGCCCCGTGGGTTCGTCAGGTATTTTTCCTTCCCCCACACAGCGGCGGTTACACCCGAGTCCCTCCGGTCCAGCCTGGGCCGCGGAGGGATAGGGACGCCCCGTGGGTTGTCAGATATTTCACCTACCCCCACACAGCGGCGGTTACACCCGAGTCCCTCCGGTCCAGCCTGGGCCGCGGGGGGATAGGGACGCCCCGTGGGTTCGTCAGGTATTTTTCCTTCCCCCACACAGCGGCGGTTACACCCCAGTCCCTCCGGTCCAGCCCGGGCCGCGGAGGGATAGGGACGCCCCGTGGGTTCGTCAGGTATTTTACCTACCCCCACACAGCGGCGGTTACACCCGAGTCCCTCCGGTCCAGCCTGGGCCGCGGGGGGATAGGGACGCCCCGTGGGTTCGTCAGGTATTTTTCCTTCCCCCACACAGCGGCGGTTACACCCGAGTCCCTCCGGTCCAACTTGGGCCGCGGGGGGATAGGGACGCCCTGTGGGTTCGTCAAGTATTTTTCCTTCCCCCACACAGCGGCGGTTACACCCGAGTCCCTCCGGTCCAGCCTGGGCCGCGGAGGGATAGGGACGCCCCGTGGGTTGTCAGGTATTTTATCTACCCCCACACAGCGGCGGTTACACCCGAGTCCCTCCGGTCCAGCCTGGGCCGCGGGGGGATAGGGACGCCCCGTGCTTTCGTCAGGTATTTTTCCTTCCCCCACACAGCGGCGGTTACACCCGAGTCCCTCCGTTCCAGCCTGGGCCGCGGGGGGATAGGGACGCCCCGTGGGTTGTCAGGTATTTTACCTTCCCCCACACAGCGGCGGTTACACCCGAGTCCCTCCGGTCCAGCCTGGGCCGCGGAGGGATAGGGACGCCCCGTGCTTTCGTCAGGTATTTTTCCTTCCCCCACACAGCGGCGGTTACACCCGAGTCCCTCCGTTCCAGCCTGGGCCGCGGGGGGATAGGGACGCCCCGTGGGTTGTCAGGTATTTTTCCTCCCCCCACACAGCGGCGGTTACACCCGAGTCCCTCCGGTCTAGGCTGGGCCGCGGGGGGATAGGGACGCCCCGTGGGTTGTCAGGTATTTTACCTACCCCCACACAGCGGCGGTTACACCCGAGTCCCTCCGGTCCAGCCTGGGCCGCGGGGGGATAGGGACGCCCCGTGGGTTGTCAGGTATTTTACCTACCCCCACCCAGCGGCGGTTACACCCGAGTCCCTCCGGTCCAGCCTGGGCCGCGGGGGATAGGGACGCCCCGTGGGTTGCCAGGTATTTTTCCTTCCCCCACACAGCGGCGGTTACACCCGAGTCCCTCCGGTCCAGCCTGGGCCGCGGAGGGATAGGGACGCCCCGTGGGTTCGTCAGGTATTTTTCCTTCCCCCACACAGCGGCGGTTACACCCGAGTCCCTCTGGTCCAGCCTGGGCCGCGGAGGGATAGGGACGCCCCGTGGGTTGTCAGATATTTCACCTACCCCCACACAGCGGCGGTTACCGGAGGGACTCGGGTGTAACCGCCGCTGTGTGGGGGAAGGAAAAATACTTGACGAACCCACGGGGCGTCCCTATCCCCCCGCGGCCCAAGTTGGACCGGAGGGACTCGGGTGTAACCGCCGCTGTGTGGGGGAAGGAAAAATACCTGACGAACCCACGGGGCGTCCCTATCCCCCCGCGGCCCAGGCTGGACCGGAGGGACTCGGGTGTAACCGCCGCTGTGTGGGGGTAGGTAAAATACCTGACGAACCCACGGGGCGTCCCTATCCCTCCGCGGCCCAGGCTGGACCGGAGGGACTGGGGTGTAACCGCCGCTGTGTGGGGGAAGGAAAAATACCTGACGAACCCACGGGGCGTCCCTATCCCCCCGCGGCCCAGGCTGGACCGGAGGGACTCGGGTGTAACCGCCGCTGTGTGGGGGTAGGTGAAATACCTGACGAACCCACGGGGCGTCCCTATCCCTCCGCGGCCCAGGCTGGACCGGAGGGACTCGGGTGTAACCGCGGCTGTGTGGGGGAAGGAAAAATACCTGACGAACCCACGGGGCGTCCCTATCCCTCCGCGGCCCAGGCTGGACCGGAGGGACTCGGGTGTAACCGCCGCTGGGTGGGGGTAGGTAAAATACCTGACAACCCACGGGGCGTCCCTATCCCCCCGCGGCCCAGGCTGGACCGCAGGGACTCGGGTGTAACCGCCGCTGTGTGGGGGTAGGTAAAATACCTGACGAACCCACGGGGCGTCCCTATCCCTCCGCGGCCCAGGCTGGACCGGAGGGACTCGGGTGTAACCGCCGCTGTGTGGGGGAAGGAAAAATACCTGGCAACCCACGGGGCGTCCCTATCCCTCCGCGGCCCAGGCTGGACCGGAGGGACTTGGGTGTAACCGCCGCTGTGTGGGGGGAGGAAAAATACGCGACGAACCCACGGGGCGTCCTTATCCCCCCGCGGCCCAGGCTGGACCGGAGGGACTCGGGTGTAACCGCCGCTGTGTGGGGGTAGGTAAAATACCTGACAACCCACGGGGCGTCCCTATCCCTCCGCGGCCCAGGCTGGACCGGAGTGACTCGGGTGTAACTGCCGCTGTGTGGGGGAAGGAAAAATACTTGACGAACCCACGGGGCGTCCCTATCCCCCCGCGGCCCAGGCTGGACCGGAGGGACTCGGGTGTAACCGCCGCTGTGTGGGGGAAGGAAAAATACCTGACGAACCCACGGGGCGTCCCTATCCCCCCGCGGCCCAGGCTGGACCGGAGGGACTCGGGTGTAACCGCCGCTGTGTGGGGGAAGGAAAAATACCTGACAACCCACGGGGCGTCCCTATCCCTCCGCGGCCCAGGCTGGACCGGAGGGACTCGGGTGTAACCGCCGCTGTGTGGGGGAAGGAAAAATACTTGACGAACCCACAGGGCGTCCCTATCCCCCCGCGGCCCAAGTTGGACCGGAGGGACTCGGGTGTAACCGCCGCTGTGTGGGGGAAGGAAAAATACCTGACGAACCCACGGGGCGTCCCTATCCCCCCGCGGCCCAGGCTGGACCGGAGGGACTCGGGTGTAACCGCCGCTGTGTGGGGGTAGGTAAAATACCTGACGAACCCACGGGGCGTCCCTATCCCTCCGCGGCCCGGGCTGGACCGGAGGGACTGGGGTGTAACCGCCGCTGTGTGGGGGAAGGAAAAATACCTGACGAACCCACGGGGCGTCCCTATCCCCCCGCGGCCCAGGCTGGACCGGAGGGACTCGGGTGTTCCAGCCTGGGCCGCGGAGGGATAGGGACGCCCCGTGGGTTGTCAGGTATTTTACCTACCCCCACACAGCGGCAGTTACACCCGAGTCCCTCCGGTCCAGCCTGGGCCGCGGGGGGATAGGGACGCCCCGTGGGTTCGTCAGGTATTTTTCCTTCCCCCACACAGCGGCGGGTACACCCGAGTCCCTCCGGTCCAGCCTGGGCCGCGGGGGGATAGGGACGCCCCGTGGGTTCGTCAAGTATTTTTCCTTCCCCCACACAGCGGCGGTTACACCCGAGTCCCTCCGGTCCAGCCTGGGCCGCGGAGGGATAGGGACGCCCCGTGGGTTGTCAGGTATTTTACCTACCCCCACACAGCGGCGGTTACACCCGAGTCCCTCCGGTCCAGCCTGGGCCGCGGGGGGATAGGGACGCCCCGTGGGTTCGTCGGGTATTTTTCCTCCCCCCACACAGCGGCGGTTACACCCAAGTCCCTCCGGTCCAGCCTGGGCCGCGGAGGGATAGGGACGCCCCGTGGGTTGCCAGGTATTTTTCCTTCCCCCACACAGCGGCGGTTACACCCGAGTCCCTCCGGTCCAGCCTGGGCCGCGGAGGGATAGGGACGCCCCGTGGGTTCGTCAGGTATTTTACCTACCCCCACACAGCGGCAGTTACACCCGAGTCCCTCCGGTCCAGCCTGGGCCGCGGGGGGATAGGGACGCCCCGTGGGTTCGTCAGGTATTTTTCCTTCCCCCACACAGCGGTGGTTACACCCGAGTCCCTCCGGTCCAGCCTGGGCCGCGGGGGGATAGGGACGCCCCGTGGGTTCGTCGGGTATTTTTCCTCCCCCCACACAGCGGCGGTTACACCCAAGTCCCTCCGGTCCAGCCTGGGCCGCGGAGGGATAGGGACGCCCCGTGGGTTGCCAGGTATTTTTCCTTCCCCCACACAGCGGCGGTTACACCCGAGTCCCTCCGGTCCAGCCTGGGCCGCGGAGGGATAGGGACGCCCCGTGGGTTCGTCAGGTATTTTACCTACCCCCACACAGCGGCAGTTACACCCGAGTCCCTCCGGTCCAGCCTCGGCCGCGGGGGGATAGGGACGCCCCGTGGGTTCGTCAGGTATTTTTCCTCCCCCCACACAGCGGCGGTTACACCCGAGTCCCTCCGGTCCAGCCTGGGCCGTGGAGGGATAGGGACGCCCCGTGGGTTCGTCAGGTATTTTTTCTTCCCCCACACAGCCGCGGTTACACCCGAGTCCCTCCGGTCCAGCTTGGGCCGCGAGGGGATAGGGACGCCCCGTGGGTTCGTCAGGTATTTTTCCTTCCCCCACACAGCGGCGGTTACACCCGAGTCCCTCCGGTCCAGCCTGGGCCGCGGAGGGATAGGGACGCCCCGTGGGTTCGTCAGGTATTTTTCCTCCCCCCACACAGCGGCGGTTACACCCGAGTCCCTCCGGTCCAGCCTGGGCCGCGGGGGGATAGGGACGCCCCGTGGGTTGTCAGGTATTTTACCTACCCCCACACAGCGGCGGTTACACCCGAGTCCCTCCGGTCCAGCCTGGGCCGCGGAGGGATAGGGACGCCCCGTGGGTTGCCAGGTATTTTTCCTTCCCCCACACAGCGGCGGTTACACCCGAGTCCCTCCGGTCCAGCCTGGGCCGCGGAGGGATAGGGACGCCCCGTGGGTTCGTCAGGTATTTTACCTACCCCCACACAGCGGCGGTTACACCCGAGTCCCTCCGGTCCAGCCTGGGCCGCGGGGGGATAGGGACGCCCCGTGGGTTCGTCAGGTATTTTTCCTTCCCCCACACAGCGCTGGTTACACCCGAGTCCCTCCGGTCCAGCCTGGGCCGCGGGGGGATAGGGACGCCCCGTGGGTTCGTCAGGTATTTTTCCTTCCCCCACACAGCGGCGGTTACACCCGAGTCCCTCCGGTCCAGCCTGGGCCGCGGAGGGATAGGGACGCCCCGTGGGTTCGTCAGGTATTTTTCCTCCCCCCACACAGCGGCGGTTACACCCGAGTCCCTCCGGTCCAGCCTGGGCCGCGGGGGGATAGGGACGCCCCGTGGGTTGTCAGGTATTTTACCTACCCCCAAACAGCGGCGGTTACACCCGAGTCCCTCCGGTCCAGCCTAGGCCGCGGGGGGATAGGGACGCCCCGTGGGTTCGTCAGGTATTTTTCCTTCCCCCACACAGCGGCGGTTACACCCGAGTCCCTCCGGTCCAGCCTGGGCCGCGGGGGATAGGGACGCCCCGTGGGTTGCCAGGTATTTTTCCTTTCCCCACACAGCGGCGGTTACACCTGAGTCCCTCCGGTCCAGCCTGGGCCGCGGAGGGATAGGGACGCCCCGTGGGTTCGTCAGGTATTTTTCCTTCCCCCACACAGCGGCGGTTACACCCGAGTCCCTCCGGTCCAGCCTGGGCCGCGGAGGGATAGGGACGCCCCATGGGTTGTCAGGTATTTCACCTACCCCCACACAGCGGCGGTTACACCCGAGTCCCTCCGGTCTAGCCTGGGCCGCGGGGGGATAGGGACGCCCCGTGGGTTCGTCAGGTATTTTTCCTTCCCCCACACAGCGGCGGTTACACCCGAGTCCCTCCGGTCCAGCTTGGGCCGCAGAGGGATAGGGACGCCCCGTGGGTTGTCAGGTATTTTACCTACCCCCACACAGCGGCGGTTACACCCGAGTCCCTCCGGTCCAGCCTGGGCCGCTGGGGGATAGGGACGCCCTGTGGGTTCGTCAGGTATTTTTCCTTCCCCCACACAGCGGCG
This sequence comes from Eutreptiella sp. 'Long Island Sound 2002', assembly GCA_964036045.1. Classification (NCBI taxonomy): domain Eukaryota; phylum Euglenozoa; class Euglenophyceae; order Eutreptiales; family Eutreptiaceae; genus Eutreptiella; species Eutreptiella sp. 'Long Island Sound 2002'. The sequence goes on along the minus strand of OZ038391.1, from coordinate 40,008,640 downwards.
GTTACACCCGAGTCCCTCCGGTCCAGCCTGGGCCGCGGAGGGATAGGGACGCCCCGTGGGTTCGTCAGGTATTTTCCCTTCCCCCACACAGCGGCGGTTACACCCGAGTCCCTCCGGTCCAGCCTGGGCCGCGGAGGGATAGGGACGCCCCGTGGGTTGTCAGGTATTTCACCTACCCCCACACAGCGCTGGTTACACCCGAGTCCCTCCGGTCCAACTTGGGCCGCGGAGGGATAGGGACGCCCCGTGGGTTGTCAGGTATTTTACCTACCCCCACACAGCGGCGGTTACACCCGAGTCCCTCCGGTCCAGCCTGGGCCGCTGGGGGATAGGGACGCCCTGTGGGTTCGTCAGGTATTTTTCCTTCCCCCACACAGCGGCGGTTACACCCGAGTCCCTCCGGTCCAGCCTGGGCCGCGGGGGGATAGGGACGCCCCGTGGGTTCGTCAAGTATTTTTCCTTCCCCCACACAGCGGCGGTTACACCCGAGTCCCTCCGGTCCAGCCTGGGCCGCGGAGGGATAGGGACGCCCCGTGGGTTGTCAGGTATTTTACCTACCCCCACACAGCGGCGGTTACACCCGAGTCCCTCCGGTCCAGCCTGGGCCGCGGGGGGATAGGGACGCCCCGTGGGTTCGTCGGGTATTTTTCCTCCCCCCACACAGCGGCGGTTACACCCGAGTCCCTCCGGTCCAGCCTGGGCCGCGGAGGGATGGGGACGCCCCGTGGGTTGTCAGGTATTTTTCCTTCCCCCACACAGCGGCGGTTACACCCGAGTCCCTCCGGTCCAGCCTCGGCCGCGGAGGGATAGGGACGCCCCGTGGGTTCGTCAGGTATTTTACCTACCCCCACACAGCGGCAGTTACACCCGAGTCCCTCCGGTCCAGCCTGGGCCGCGGGGGGATAGGGACGCCCCGTGGGTTCGTCAGGTATTTTTCCTTCCCCCACACAGCGGTGGTTACACCCGAGTCCCTCCGGTCCAGCCTGGGCCGCGGGGGGATAGGGACGCCTCTAGGGTTCGTCAGGTATTTTTCCTCCCCCCACACAGCGGCGGTTACACCCGAGTCCCTCCGGTCCAGCCTGGGCCGCGGAGGGATAGGGACGCCCCGTGGGTTCGTCAGGTATTTTTCCTTCCCCCACACAGCGGCGGTTACACCCGAGTCCCTCCGGTCTAGCCTGGGCCGCGGGGGGATAGGGACGCCCCGTGGGTTCGTCACGTATTTTTCCTTCCCCCACACAGCGGCGGTTACACCCGAGTCCCTCCGGTCCAGCCTGGGCCGCGGGGGGATAGGGACGCCCCGTGGGTTCGTCAGGTATTTTTCCTTCCCCCACACAGCGGCGGTTACACCCGAGTCCCTCCGGTCCAGCCTGGGCCGCGGAGGGATAGGGACGCCCCGTGGGTTCGTCAGGTATTTTTCCTCCCCCCACACAGCGGCGGTTACACCCGAGTCCCTCCGGTCCAGCCTGGGCCGCGGGGGGATAGGGACGCCCCGTGGGTTGTCAGGTATTTTACCTACCCCCAAACAGCGGCGGTTACACCCGAGTCCCTCCGGTCCAGCCTAGGCCGCGGGGGGATAGGGACGCCCCGTGGGTTCGTCAGGTATTTTTCCTTCCCCCACACAGCGGCGGTTACACCCGAGTCCCTCCGGTCCAGCCTGGGCCGCGGGGGATAGGGACGCCCCGTGGGTTGCCAGGTATTTTTCCTTTCCCCACACAGCGGCGGTTACACCTGAGTCCCTCCGGTCCAGCCTGGGCCGCGGAGGGATAGGGACGCCCCGTGGGTTCGTCATGTATTTTTCCTTCCCCCACACAGCGGCGGTTACACCCGAGTCCCTCCGGTCCAGCCTGGGCCGCGGAGGGATAGGGACGCCCCATGGGTTGTCAGGTATTTCACCTACCCCCACACAGCGGCGGTTACACCCGAGTCCCTCCGGTCTAGCCTGGGCCGCGGGGGGATAGGGACGCCCCGTGGGTTCGTCAGGTATTTTTCCTTCCCCCACACAGCGGCGGTTACACCCGAGTCCCTCCGGTCCAGCTTGGGCCGCAGAGGGATAGGGACGCCCCGTGGGTTGTCAGGTATTTTACCTACCCCCACACAGCGGCGGTTACACCCGAGTCCCTCCGGTCCAGCCTGGGCCGCTGGGGGATAGGGACGCCCTGTGGGTTCGTCAGGTATTTTTCCTTCCCCCACACAGCGGCGGTTACACCCCAGTCCCTCCGGTCCAGCCTGGGCCGCGGAGGGATAGGGACGCCCCGTGGGTTCGTCAGGTATTTTTCCTTCCCCCACACAGCGGCGGTTACACCCGAGTCCCTCCGGTCCAGCCTGGGCCGCGGAGGGATAGGGACGCCCCGTGGGTTGTCAGGTATTTCACCTACCCCCACACAGCGCTGGTTACACCCGAGTCCCTCCGGTCCAACTTGGGCCGCGGAGGGATAGGGACGCCCCGTGGGTTGTCAGGTATTTTACCTACCCCCACACAGCGGCGGTTACACCCGAGTCCCTCCGGTCCAGCCTGGGCCGCTGGGGGATAGGGACGCCCTGTGGGTTCGTCAGGTATTTTTCCTTCCCCCACACAGCGGCGGTTACACCCGAGTCCCTCCGGTCCAGCCTGGGCCGCGGGGGGATAGGGACGCCCCGTGGGTTCGTCAAGTATTTTTCCTTCCCCCACACAGCGGCGGTTACACCCGAGTCCCTCCGGTCCAGCCTGGGCTGCGGAGGGATAGGGACGCCCCGTGGGTTGTCAGGTATTTTACCTACCCCCACACAGCGGCGGTTACACCCGAGTCCCTCCGGTCCAGCCTGGGCCGCGGGGGGATAGGGACGCCCCGTGGGTTCGTCGGGTATTTTTCCTCCCCCCACACAGCGGCAGTTACACCCGAGTCCCTCCGGTCCAGCCTGGGCCGCGGAGGGATGGGGACGCCCCGTGGGTTGTCAGGTATTTTTCCTTCCCCCACACAGCGGCGGTTACACCCGAGTCCCTCCGGTCCAGCCTCGGCCGCGGAGGGATAGGGACGCCCCGTGGGTTCGTCAGGTATTTTACCTACCCCCACACAGCGGCAGTTACACCCGAGTCCCTCCGGTCCAGCCTGGGCCGCGGGGGGATAGGGACGCCCCGTGGGTTCGTCAGGTATTTTTCCTTCCCCCACACAGCGGTGGTTACACCCGAGTCCCTCCGGTCCAGCCTGGGCCGCGGGGGGATAGGGACGCCCCTAGGGTTCGTCAGGTATTTTTCCTCCCCCCACACAGCGGCGGTTACACCCGAGTCCCTCCGGTCCAGCCTGGGCCGCGGAGGGATAGGGACGCCCCGTGGGTTCGTCAGGTATTTTTCCTTCCCCCACACAGCGGCGGTTACACCCGAGTCCCTCCGGTCTAGCCTGGGCCGCGGGGGGATAGGGACGCCCCGTGGGTTCGTCACGTATTTTTCCTTCCCCCACACAGCGGCGGTTACACCCGAGTCCCTCCGGTCCAGCCTGGGCCACGGGGGGATAGGGACGCCCCGTGGTTTCGTCAGGTATTTTTCCTCCCCCCACACAGCGGCGGTTACACCCGAGTCCCTCCGGTCCAGCCTGGGCCGCGGAGGGATAGGGACGCCCCGTGGGTTGTCAGGTATTTTTCCTTCCCCCACACAGCGGCGGTTACACCCGAGTCCCTCCGGTCCAGCCTGGGCCGCGGGGGGATAGGGACGCCCCGTGGGTTCGTCAAGTATTTTACCTACCCCCACACAGCGGCGGTTACACCCGAGTCCCTCCGGTCCAGCCTGGGCCGCGGGGGGATAGGGACGCCCCGTGGGTTCGTCAAGTTTTGTTCCTTCCCCCACACAGTGGCGGTTACACCCGAGTCCCTCCGGTCCAGCCTGGGCCGCGGAGGGATAGGGACGCCCCGTGGGTTGTCAGGTATTTTTCCTTCCCCCACACAGCGGCGGCTACACCCGAGTCCCTCCGGTCCAGCCTGGGCCGCGGAGGGATAGGGACGCCCCGTGGGTTCGTCAAGTATTTTACCTACCCCCACACAGCGGCGGTTACACCCGAGTCCCTCCGGTCCAGCCTGGGCCGCGGGGGGATAGGGACGCCCCGTGGGTTCGTCAAGTTTTGTTCCTTCCCCCACACAGCGGCGGTTACACCCGAGTCCCTCCGGTCCAGCCTGGGCCGCGGGGGGATAGGGACGCCCCGTGGGTTGTCAGGTATTTTTCCTCCCCCCACACAGCGGCGGTTACACCCGAGTCCCTCCGGTCCAGCCTGGGCCGCGGAGGGATAGGGACGCCCCGTGGGTTCGTCAGGTATTTTTCCTTCCCCCACACAGCGGCGGTTACACCCGAGTCCCTCCGGTCCAGCCTGGGCCGCGGGGAGATAGGGACGCCCCGTGGGTTCGTCAGGTATTTTTCCTTCCCCCACACAGCGGCGGTTACACCCGAGTCCCTCCGGTCCAGCCTGGGCCGCGGAGGGATAGGGACGCCCCGTGGGTTCGTCAGGTATTTTTCCTTCTCCCACACAGCGGCGGTTACACCCGAGTCCCTCCGGTCCAGCCTGGGCCGCGGGGGGATAGGGACGCCCCGTGGGTTGTCAGGTATTTTACCTACCCCCACACAGCGGCGGTTACACCCGAGTCCCTCCGGTCTAGCCTGGGCCGCGGGGGGATAGGGACGCCCCGTGGGTTCGTAAGGTGTTTTTCCTTCCCCCACACAGCGGCGGTTACACCCGAGTCCCTCCGGTCCAGCCTGGGCCGCGGGGGGATAGGGACGCCCCGTGGGCTGTCAGGTATTTTTCCTCCCCCCACACAGCGGCGGTTACACCCGAGTCCCTCCGGTCCAGCCTGGGCCGCGGGGGGATAGGGACGCCCCATGGGTTCGTCAGGTATTTTTCCTTCCCCCACACTTGGCTTTCGGACCATCGAGGCCCCCGCCGCTGAGGCGAGAGGGCCTCCTTCGCTTTGGGACCACTGAGGCCCCCGCCGCTGAGGCGAGGAGGCCTCTTTGGCTTTGGGACCACCGAGGCCCCCGCCGCTGAGGCGAGGGGGCCTCCTTCGCTTTGGGACCATCGAGGCCCCCTCCGCTGAGGTGAGGGGGCCTCCTTCGTTTGGGGACCACCGAGGCCCCCTCCGCTGAGGCGAGGGGGCCTCTTTCGTTTTGGGACCACCGAGGCCCCCTCCGCTGAGGCGAGGGGTCCTCCTTGGCTTTTGGGATCATCGAGGCCCCCGCCGCTGAGGCGAGGGGGCCTCTCTCGTTTTTTTTTCGGACCATCGAGGCCCCCTCTGCTGAGGCGAGGGGGCCTCTTTGGCTTGCGGACCATCGAGGCCCCCGCCGCTGAGGCGAGGGGGCCTCTTTCGTTTTGGGACCATCGAGGCCCCCTCCGCTGAGGCGAGGGGGCCTCTTTGGCTTTGGGACCACCGAGGCCCCCGCCGCTGAGGCGAGGGGGCCTCCTGGGCTTTGGGACCACCGGGGCCCCCTCCGCTGAGGCGAGGGGGCCTCTTTGGCTTTGGGACCACCGAGGTCCCCGCCGCTGAGGCGAGGGGGCCTCCTTGGCTTTGGGACCACCGAGGCCCCCTCCGCTGAGGCGAGGGGGCCTCTTTCGCTTTCGGACACCGAGGCCCCCGCCGCTGAGGCGAGGGGGCCTCCTTCGCTGTGGGATCACCAAGGCCCCCGCCGCTGAGGCGAAGGGGCCTCTTTCGCTTTGGGACCACTGAGGCCCCCGCCGCTGAGGCGAGGGGGCCTCCTTCGCTTTGGATTCACCGAGGCGGGGGTTTGCGTGTCCCCTCCGCAGACGTGCGGCACTGCAGATTGGGGGGACACGACCGGAGGGTTAGAGGATGGCCCCGCGCACGGGCACCATCGGCAGAAGTGCCGCGCGTTTGGGGGAGGGGGGGGGGCCAGGCCACGGACCAAGCCCCCGTGTTCCGCCGGCCAAACGCCGCCCAGTCGGTAGTACCTGGCGGCTAAGGGCCCACACCCGTGAGACTGCGTCCCCCTTCCCTTGGGGGGGTGGTGGACCGTGCCGGAAGTGGAGCCGGCGCTCCGCCTCGCCCCCCATTCCGTGCCCCTGGGAGGGGATCCGGCTACGTGTAGGGCGGGTGCATGCACGTAGCGCGGACCAGGGGACAAGGGGAGGAGACGAAGAGGAGAGCCGCCGCCATGATGCTTAGCCGGATGGGTTGGGCTGAAACCTCCCTCCCGGTCGCCTTCCAGACCGTGGAGGGCCGGCGGGCACCATGGGGATGTGCCGCGGGGGCGCCCTACCGGGGGACCGCATCTCCTCCTCCTCCTGTTTCTCCAATTATTAGCAGAATGTGTGTGTGTGTGTGTGTGTGTGTTTGTGTGTGTGTGTGTGTGTGTGTGTGTGTGTTGACAACGATGTCCACATGGCAGGCAGGGCCTGAGCATTGGTAAATGTCCTAACCCTTTATCAACCGTGTCACCTCACAGCCGTCATTTCCGCAGGAGTCCAGAGCGATGCGTGCCGCCCTACATTTTACGATCACATGGAACAAAGTCAGCAAGGGCTCTGATATGATGCATGTCAGCGACATGATCCGGCTAGTGTTGCCTTTACCTTACCCATTTGGTGTTTTGGGGGAGCGTGACGTCAAAGAGTACATGTACCTTGATGCCGCAGCTTTTGGCCGGTGGCTGTGGGACCGACTCAGAACTCAGGAGAGGATGTGGGTGATGCAGGTGTTCCGTTCTATGAACATACCTATAGATTCTCAGTGTCTGGTGAATCGCGATGCTGTAGCAGAGGCTATCAACACATACATGTGTAAGATTCAAAAAACAGATGTCCAGGTCTGCCATTTTAATCCAATTCTTCCTCTCACACTGTCTTCATATTGCTTCTACAGTGCCTCTGCTTGCCTCTATATTAGCTCGGATGAGGAAGTAATGGCAGTGCATGGGTAAGTGACGGCAGTTGATGGGTATATGATGGCCCTGACGTGTAATTGCTCCCGTGGATGTGTAAGTGACGGCGGTGACATTGCTGTGTGTTTCCTGGGCAGTTCAAGTTTCAACATTTCAGTATCTTTTGATGTCTACACAGTCTTCACTGTCGTGTCAATTGGGGCTGATTTCTCCCCAATATTTACATATTCACCGCCCTGCCCTAATATCAGCACATTTGACTTGGCTCACATATACATCACAAATCACTTCTGAGGGGCACTCACATCTGCAGTTGGGTGAACGCAGTCCAGTACCAGAGTGGTGACGGCAAATATTAGTGGTAGGTTGCTCTATATTGGATGGGTTTCGTGATGGTGTGTTGTTGGGACATCACCAAGTTTATGGCCAGGGGGTCCTCCCATGCCGGGCAAGCTTAAGTGGGAGGGCGGGTCCTTAAGAGTGGTTGTGTGCCATGGCATGGGAGGGTGCAATGTTTCATTTGCAATTTCTTTTATTTTGAGCATTCTTCATAAAGGATTTTGTGGCTCTGGGCAGTTGTGTAAGGTTTTTGGGATGGATTCAGGGCCGAAGGGACATTCTTGGTACAAGTAAGGGGGCTTGGGGTCCACTTGCTTGGTATGTGGTAAAATGGCACGCAATTGAGCTTCACATTGCCTCAGGACGTTCCAATGGGTTATGTGTTGTCACACAAACCATTGCCCTGCATCCAGCCCATGCCCCATGGTCTGCGATGCTGTCCGTCTTCTTTTGCCCCTTATAGACGACATGGTGTTTGTTCCCACAACTATGCGGTGATTAATCTATTCAAGCCCACCACCCCCACGTCCAGTCTAACTAGCTTTGGGCTACCACTGGTGCCCCCCCCCCCCCTCTCTCAGGTTGTGCTTGCATTGAAAAATTGGATTGAGGATCCCCCGCCCCCTCCCTCCCCCCTTCTAATTCATCTGAAACTCAGGGTGTGTTGATTCCAAAAAATGTTTCTCGGGCGCCTCTGGCACCAAAAGAGTATCGCCCTTGACAGCTTGTTTGTGGCAAGTGCCTGTTGTTGCTTGAGCGCTCCATGTTTGTGTGTATTGTAGTACCATGTGCATTCACCACACAAGTGCGTCACATCCAGTTCAAAACGGGGATGCAGAATTGGCACTATGATACCTTCCGCACGTTGCTATTTTGGGGCCTACTCCTTTTGTGTTCCCTGTAGATAGACCGTTTGGACTGCATCATCAATGTTTACGTACTTTCGGTCCATGTTTGACTGCCTTGGGGGTATGCCTTGGAGGTGGATGGTGGTTTTTGGGTGGTGGGGTGTTGTTTTAATTTTCTCGCTTTGTTGATAATGATTTCCCACCAAATGGGTGTAGATTTGGATGACCAGCCCAACCCCCCAAAAGTGGTTTAACTGGTCCCAGTAGCGGGATCATTTGTGGATTAAACTGAAATTGGGTAGGGTCATAGGCCGTCCCCACAATAGTGCCACTTCTAACCCCCATATCACCAACGGCAGCAGCATGCCGCAGCGCCAGATTCTGGGAGCTGTTGGTGGGGGTTTTGAAGCATGCCGCAGCATGCCGCAGCGAGCCAAAATTTTCACATGGCGGACTTTTTTTTTCGTAACATGTCAAACATGTGAACCTTTTGTTGCACAGATGTCCCAGAACTGGATGGTAGCTCAGTGGTTTATGTATCGGGTCCCATTTTGGAGGGTCCTGGGTTCCATTCCCGGAAAGGGCAATTTTTCGCCTGTCAGTTCCTCTCTATTGTTGCACACACCTTCGCTTTTTTGGTGTTGTTTTGACATGTCAAGTCCTAAGGATACTCAAACTACCGAGGCATCACAGGAGTCGCAGGAGTCTCAGAAATCCTCAAGGAACAAGGAGACAACCAGGAGTACAACAGATTGTTTGCAGTGGGCCATTGGGGAAGGTATTGGGCAGTAGAAACACGCCCATTTATGAGTTGATTCAGCAGTGTTGACATTTGCAGGGGGCATGTGATTCACTGTGTTTTGGTCTGGTTTTTGAAACCTGTGCCGCTTTTGGAAATAATGGTACCCTTGACCAACAGCTTGAAGCATGCCGCAGCGTGCCGCAGCATGCCGCAGCATGCCGCAGCGAGCCAAAATTTTCTTGGGGACCGTTGGTGCTTGCCCATATGGTCTCAAACTGTTTTTCCAAAAAAACAAAATTTTTGGGGCTCGCAAGGAGAACCCTCCCCCCTCGCCCCTCGGACCCCCTCCCCCGCAACCCCCTACCCCCCCCCCCCCCCACCCGCTCTCGAACATTGCTGTCCCCCGGAGTATCTCCCCAGATATCCCCGAGTGCGGGGAACCCTCCACTCAAAAAGGGGAATATGTACATGCACCCAGAAGTGCAAAGCGGCATACTCATTCAGCCTTTATGGCACCCCCCCCTGAAGCCCCCCCCCCCCAGGGCGTTGCTTGAATTTTCATTCCGGCACGGGGGGGGGGGGGCTCTCCCCCCCGGACCCCCTCCCTCCCTCCCTTGGGCCCCCTCGCCCCCTCCCCCCTCCGCTCTAATTCACCTGAGAATCAGGGTTCCAGGAACGTTTTTTCGTTGGGCCAATTTTTTCCTCCCGCGCCTTCGGTGCACCTGTAGCAAGGTTCTTTGGTCACTCCACTATATCCTTTCTTCCCTTTGTTGCAAACACCATGTCCCAGCGTCCCATAAGTGCGTTCTTCATCACCCCGGTCCAACCGTGTCCCCGCGCAAAACGCGACGACGTTGTAAACTCGATCCTCTATTTTCGCTTCCAAGATAGATGGACTAGGAAGAAAAGGCAAGAGGCCTACAATGTGGCACGGAAAGCATGTTCCACACTTTTTCTGAACACTCCATGATGTGTCCGCCCCAAGCAGTGATTCGTCATCCAACTCAGATTCTTTTGGTTCCTCTTCCAGTTCAGAAGAGGATGGCATTGGTGAGCCCAGCTCAGTTGAGTCCAAATCTGATTGATCTTCGGCAAACAATTTGATAACAATGAGCATTCCACCTTGTTTCCTGTTTGTGTTGCCTGGTGGTGTTTAGGTGAGGGCACAATGTATGGACCCAAAAAGATGATTTGAGTACCTGTGTTCAGACATTATGACAAATGTATATGCTGAATGGGTCAATGTGGTGCATTTTAATTTCTAGTCGATATGGTTCATTCCGGCAGGGGGGTCCCCCCTGGACCCCCTCCATCCCTCCCCTGGACCCCCTCCCCCCATCCCCCCTCCGCTCAAGCAACGCCCCCCCCCCCCCCCCTGGTAGCCCTCTCTCCCCCAAAGAGCATCTGGCCCACTTCTTTTTTTGGGGGGGGGGCATATGGGCGCGAGTGATCGGCACAGTTACCACTGATGCATTTAGGGGTTGGGGGCAGGACCCTTTCAATGCCATGATCTTTAAAGAGGGAGGGAGGGGGGGGATTTATGGAGAGGGGCATTTTGCCATGGCATGGGAGTGCCCAACCCCCGGAAATGCGAATCGGCGCTGGCATTGCACGATTTCATTTAGTCTCCTGTTTCCCACCCAACCCCCAATTCCCGCTTGTGTTCATTTTCAGATTGCGACGCGCAGCTTGGGCAGCTTGGACAGATCGAACAGCACCAAGGTCGCTGCAGGGTGCTGGTGTGTACACCACTACCTTGCCGCTTTAGGCCTCGGACAATGGTTTCTGAACCGCACTGCAGAACCAGGAGGTGCAAACGTGTACGTAACGTCGCCGGTTGCAGATTCCGCAGAGGTCAAAAGTACTTGTCACGTGTCCCAATGTTCCTGCCTCGTTCCTCGTGCAAGGGGACGGGGTGTCCCCTGAAAAAGGTCAGATTCTGTTAAGTATGTGTGATTGTGGTGATTTACGAAAAGTTTCACTTCATGCATTGGTGCAGCATCATTTCAGAGGTTGTATCTCGGGAAGCCGTGTGCCCAACGTGGGCCGTTTCATGTTGCTGCTTCGTGGTCTGATTCTGATTGTACAGGTATGTGTGAGCAACAATACAGACCGGTCAAGCCCATAGGCTGGACAGCACTCTTCGTTTGCCAGTCTGTCCTTCAAACCTGGTGGGTGATTCCCAAACAACTGGCAGTTCACGGCTCACAATGTTGTTTTTCTGCTGAGTATCTAACCTTTTCATACTCAGCATGCTTTGCTCATGGTGAAATGTTGGGCCAATGTTGATGTGGAACTTAGTTGACCTGGCATGCACCTTCAGTTCGTCCCGGGCCAGCTCCGAAAGTAGCAGAAATTCTATTGCCTTCGGCAAGTCCACCTCGCAGAGAATCTACCGCGAGCAACACACACCCAAAATAGGGTGGAAACTACATAAATAGCGGCTAAAACATGCTTTACATACCTTGGATGATCATTTTAGGTGGTAACAACATCAAAAAAACAAGTTTCGAAAACTTCGATTTTTGAGCTGCCCAGGGTGACAAACTGTATAAGCAGGTTGTGTACCAATCCCTTGGGAGACCCCCACCCCCTTGGACCTAATACCCAAATCGGGTGAAAAACACGTAAATACGGCCTAAAACATGCTTTGCATAGCTTGGATGGTCATTTTGGGTGATCACAATATCACAAAAGCAAGTTTCAAAAACTTCCATTTTTGAGCTGTCCGGGTTGAAAACTGCATAAGCAGGTTGTGCACCCGTCCCTTGGGAGACCCCCCCCCCCCGACCTAATACCCAAATAGGGTGAAAAACACGTACATACGGCCTAAAACATGCTTTACATAGCTTGGATGGTCATTTTGGGTGGTCACAATATCAAAAAAACAAGTTTCAAAAACTTCGATTTTTGAGCTGTCCGGGTTGAAAAACTGCATAAGCAGGTTGTGCACCCGTCCCTTGGGAGACCCCCCCCCCCGGACCTAACACCCAAATAGGGTGAAAAACACGTAAATATGGCCTAAAACATGCTTTACATACCTTGAAATGTGATTTTGGGTGGTCACAATATCAAAAAAACAAGTTTCGAAAACTTCGATTTTTGAGCTGCCCAGGGTGACAAACTGCATAAGCAGGTTGTGCACCCGTCCCTTGGGAGACCCCCCCCCCCCCGGACCTAACACCCAAATAGGGTGAAAAACACGTAAATACGGCCTAAAATATGCTTTACATACCTTGAAATGTGATTTTGGGTGGTCACAATATCAAAAAAACAAGTTTCGAAAACTTCGATTTTTGAGCTGTCCGGGG